>RHLP01000163.1:0-133450 GCA_003719405.1 Aspergillus incahuasiensis | reverse complement strand
CCCCTCTTCACCACCGTCTTATTGTTGAGACGGGAACAAGGTATTTTGGTTAATGCTAACTCACGTTCTCATAGACGGCCGTGTTGCTCCCCGGAGTGGTCTCGCCTCAAAACACTTTATCGACGTTGGTGCCGGTGTCATCGATGCCGACTACAGGGGTGAGGTGAAGGTGCTACTGTTCAACTTCTCTGATGTCGACTTTACAATCAAAGAGGGAGATCGCGTTGCGCAGCTTGTTCTGGAGAGGGTAAGAATTCTCTACACATTCTCGCCTATGTGCGCTCTGGTACTGTGGCATGGATGCTGACGTGCTTTGTAGATTTTCACGCCCGAGGTTGCGGTTGTCGAAGAACTCGCAGAGAGTGTTCGAGGAGCCGGCGGCTTCGGAAGCACGGGTACCAACTAGTCATGGAAACAGTTGGGATTTACGAGTGAACAAATGATTTTATATCGGAAGCTGTCGTGTTTCTACTCATCATATAGACCAAAATAAACTCATAATAATGATGCTCTATACTACACTCTAATCATGATATGTACCAATGCAATGCACCAAGTAGCACACTAATGCTCTCCCTCCCACTCCTTCGCCTTGAACTCCACCGTGGGCTCGCGCAAGAATCGCACGTTCCTCACTAGCCGTATCTCCGCTGCCTTGGTCCGTCGCAAGTGCTCTTTCTTTATCAACTCTTCCTCGCTCCCCGTGGCCCCAGCAGCAGCCGCCGCAGTAGCAGCGAGCTCTGCATCCCTGGCCTCGATGGTTCTCTCTAGAACATTATGCATACTAGCCAGCACCTTCTCCGTTGCCTTTGCAAGAGGCAAGTCTGTCGGCTTCACATCATCATTTGAGACCCACGACTTTGTATTGCGTAGGTGCTTATCTGAATCTGCAAAGACAGCTTCTCGGAGCCTTGCAACAGTCAGCGCAGCAAACATGTCGCCGGTTCCACTGAAGAAACAGTCTATGGCAGGGACGTCGACGCGGAAGAGGCGCGGTTTACCCGTTGAAAGGGTAGTCGAGCCGATTATGGTGAGAAGGTTTTGTGTTGAATCGGGAGACGGGTTTTCAGGCGATGGAAGGAGCCTGGCTAGTTGCACAGAGGTGATTATTACATGGGGAACATTGTAAGTCTCGTGTATAGCCGTGATGGCCTTAGCGAGGGTTTCCAGAGATGTTATCTGGATAGCGGACAAAACTCTAAGGGTGCTGTTAGTTCATCTTTTTGGGCACCATATGTACGGGTGGAGGTAAAGTACTCGGCCTCGAATTGATTGGGGAGGATCAAGTCCGCGTGCTGAACTATGCTTTTGTAGGCGGGAACTACGTCGTCGTTGACATAGAGTCGACCCTGGTCGCCCATCACTGGGTCAAGGACTGATATTCCGTTAGTATAACCTTGAACCAGGACCGGGGTCGGCAACGCACCCCAGAAGAAAGAACCAGGGCGTCCCGCAGCGTTGCGTTGCAGGTCCTTCCCAATACTCCCGACGGCTTCAACAGCAGCAGCACTTGGGGCGTATCCGGAGAGCATGACATCGAAGTCTGTGAGATTGCTCATGCACAATCCTTCGTAGAGGTTTTTGATCTCATCTGCTGTAGCTCTCGTGCCCTTGAACTGACGGTAACCAGTATGATTACCTGGGATGCGTTAGACTGGATATTCTTGAAGCAGGTAAAGATTGGTACTGACTAAAATGGACGGTGTTCAAAGCAGCGACATCGCAGCCCATCGATTGCATAACGAGGGTTGCCATTTTGTTGCCGACATGGCTGTTGATCCACACTCAGCTATTGACGATTGATTCAGGCAGACTTGGAAAATGAAAAGGGCTGACGTACCCATAAACGACCTGGATATGTCAGTCTAAATCTGATAGTGGGCTGTGATAGTGGGGGGCATACATGGCTGGCAGCGGCAAGGACCCTGGTCTCGGGGACCAGATCGGCGGACATGATGAGGGGAGTGTTTCTGAGCGTGTGGTGTGTAATAGCTGTAGCGACTAAGTCATATGCGAAGGAGGGGTTATCAGGTCATGATTGCTGACTGCGACTGCGATAGAAGAAGTGGACTTTTTGTGGAGGAGAGCTCCACTCGCTGATTGGCAGGCGCTGGCCCCTCGTGGTTCCTACGGAGTAGTACTAGGTACCTATGTACCTACTCTTCACTCAATGCCATCTAGATAAGACGTTTTCAAAGCACGCGGAGTCTCACCCTGAGGGGGATCTCAGTTGTTGCTATTCCGACTGGACTCGCAGAGGCACAATGGATTGTCTCGTCTCGGCAACTGCTCAAACACGCTCTCGCACAGAGACTGCAGCCAGCCCTAAGGCCAGGTACCTTGTCCTCCCGGGCTGCCGTGTGTAGACTTTGTCTCACGCTCACTCATTGGCTCTTGGTTGCCAGAGCGTGGCTGCCGCAGAGTCCAGACGCTTCGATGGAACGACACTAACGTTGACCTGAGACGGCCTTGTTTCCTCCTCTCCAACATCCCCTATCCGCCTCTTTTCCTCTCCTCTTTCCTTCGTTGCCTCCTTGTCCTTGTCGTTGTCGTGCTTTCGCCATTCACTCTTTTACTTTAGGTCTTGTTCCATGTGATTTGGACTCGCTGTCCGTCCACTCTCTCCCACTGGAGCATACAGTATCATGTCTTGCCCTTAATACTCGAGTCACCTCACTTTCTTTTTCGACTTCTCGGCCATATACGGTGACTGTTCCTCTCTACTCTTTAATCTTAATCGCCTCATGCCTGCCCGTCACTCATTTGATGCCATTGATCCTCACTCGCCGGACCGACCGTAACGAATCCACGCCCTGATCAGAATGCGCCAACACTCATGGATCAACTTTGCCTATCCATGGACAATCATCCTTGTCATCTGGACCTTGGCCCTTCCAGCAGTCTTTGCTGAAGAGAGCCAGACAGCGACAAAGTCTGCCGATGCGTCGCGACCAGATCCAGACCAAACGATCGTCGACATAGTGTCCGCTGAGGATGCTCCACTCATCCGCCATCACGGACACCAGGCTAACCAGCACGAGCATCGCCATGTTGAGCCTCGATCATCTTCCTCAACATCATCGTCAACCTTCCCCACAGCCTTTGACACCAGCCTTACCAACAACTTTACCACCACCACGTGTCCAACCTTCTTCAAAGACTTCCTCTCCGACGACTCCTTCACCAACTGTTATGCCATCTCCACGCTCCTCCGCGACTCCACAGCCTTTTTCCGTACCCTCACCTCCGCCGCTTCAACGTCGCGCGTCCTAGACATTGCCTGCACAGCGGACGTCACCTCCTGCACTTCCACCCTGTCCAAATTCGCATCCGACCTGATCGACGACTCGAACTGCGGAAAGGACTACGCCAACGGCAACCCGCTCGTCACAAGCGCCTATGTCGACTTGATTGTCTACGAGCCCATTTACCGCGCCACATGTCTCCAGAACCCAGATACGTCAGACTATTGCTTTGTCGACGCAGTCACAAATACCTCCAATGCGGCTGACTACGACGTCTACTCTCTCCCGTACGGCAGCACAATCAACAATGCAACTACCCTGCCCACATGCAGCTCCTGCCTACAAGCGACCCTCGACGTCTTTAGCAAATGGGCACAGGTCGAGGATCAGCCACTCGCCGAGTCGTATCTCACCTCCGCGGAAGCGGTCAATACTAAATGTGGCTCGGACTTTGCGAACGTCAATATCACTGTCGGGGTGGAGGATGTTTATCCATCTTCCGCTGTACCGCGGCTAGCCCTATCTCTTCCTTTCTGGGCCTCCGCACTAACAGTAGGTGCCAGTCTGGCATGGAGCTTATAGATGCCTCAATTGCTCATTCTCTTATTTCCATACTTTCACCTTTACATACCCTATACTTCGTATCTTAGCAAGCGCTCCTTATGCTACCCACACTCTCTCCCCCTTTGTGCATTGTCGTCCTGGATTTGATCATGCTTAGCTGATGACAGCGACTACTCTATTCTTTAATAATCTAATACTTAGACTACTACAGATTAGATAATCTAATTGAACTATCTATCGTGTCCTTTACAGAGGTTTTCTTCTAGTTGTGCCGGTCCCTCATGCATCCTGGGATACGGAGTCGCCTGCGGCAGGATACACTCGTGCTTACCCTGGTATAGATATATACAGATTTGTAGCAACCTCTGATCATTGGGTTGATCTAAATTACATAGCCCGTTTAACTAGACGGAACTCTAGCCGTACTTGATAAACATGTAACTCAAGTATTCGTAGGAAGGGGTGTGATCAATGCATTCATTCATCAAGCCGTGGGGCCATTCTCTTCTCTTCTTTCCATTCTAACCAGATTCTCTGAATCCAGCAGATATGTTAAATCATATACTAGTAGTCAGCTCTAACTTATGTGAGGTATATCCGAGTCAATATATCGACATCAAAACATGTACGTAGCCTGAAAGGAAACGGATGAAGAGAAAAAAAAGGAAAAGAAATATGATGGAAAAAATATGCAAAGAAAGAACATTAAAAAATGTGACCGCTGTGTCAAAAAGAAAAAAGAAAAGGAAAAGACAAGAAACATTCGTTGCACCGTGACGAGATAATGGTTAGCTCCCTCTCGAACGCACACCACTCATCGCAACACCCACTAGACTCTGTGGCGGGCCAATACTATCACTCGGTGACTTGACCACTGGCGATGGGTTCCCAGCTGCTTCTCGCTCGCGCTTGATGCGGAAGTACGCTGTCTTCGCGAACCGGTTCAACTGCGCCCAAAAGTGACGGCCGGCGGGGTGGAGGGCGATCCGCTCAAGAAGATCTGCTGTAGCCTCGCGAACGTTCCGGTCTGGGTGTAGTAGGCCCATGGCAAGATAGAATAAGCCTGCCTGACTCTCAGGGGTAACTGTTAGGAGTTGGCAGATCCCGGCGTAGTCTTTGATTGCGTGGGAGAAAGCGAGATAGATGGCGCCTGCGTCGTAGGTAGGCAGTTTCAGAGTCCGAAGGCGGTCGTGATGGTGGTGCAGATCGGGTTTCTGGATCGGACGGGAGGGCCAGTACATCGCTGCAATATCCTGGATGAAGGAGTAGTAAGATCGAGTTGTCCGCCAGCCTTCGATACGAGAGACCGAGGCCATCAGTTCGCGTTGCTTGGCGGCTTCGTCCGGCCAAACGTAACCGTGGCCGCGGATTGTGGTCGGATCGCCAGGATCCGATTGTAGGCCACTAGGGCTGTCAGGAGAAACCTCTTCGTTAGGGCCAATTATGTAGATATTTGACGCCCCGTAAACCATCTCCTCGAATGCAGCCGCGACTCGCGTGAATTTTGTGATGTATGCGCGCCACTTGGCTCTGATTGCGTTTTCGCCGTAACGATTGGCAATGCTGCGTAGCACGTCGTCCATGAAAAGGTTGTCCCCGGTGGGATCGGTGTTTGGGCCCGAGACGCTGACTGGGCTCTGCTGCTGGAAATATAGTTGGCCGTCGGTGACCGGTGCCGCTTCAATGTGATTGCTGATTTTGATTCGGCCCGTAGGCAGGTCACAGAGTACATCCCACCATTCGGGGTGATTGGCGAATGTAGGATTCGTAACTCCAGCAATGAATCCCGGGACGCGCAAAAGGTCGTCAATTTTGGTCAAGTCTGTGTAGGGGAAGGCATGGCGGGTGAAACCACGCAAGATGCCACCAGACGCCAATGCACAGGCAGCTAGTACTGCCTCAGCAACCTCGCCCGACGGTCGATTGTGGCCAAGGAAAATGACTCGTTTTTGAGTCAACATGGCATTGACGAGAACAATTACTGGATGGGTGAGAGGGCCGCTAGTGGTTAAATGCGGATGCAGAGGGAACGGTTGTGGCTGTAAGGCATGTGGCGCGGAGAAGATCTGGACGAGCTTGACGAGCGAGAAGTCGCCTACAATCTCAGGCCATATTACCGTGGGTACCTTGACCGGTATCGGAATGTCGTTATAGATAATCTTAGACTCAAACTCATGGGTATCTCGTGGCAGGGTATAGCGGGGAGCAGGGCCTCTCTTCGGCGATGGCGGATTGTCCTCGTCAGTCTCGTTCTCCCCTTCCTCAATTACCCGCTGATGGACCATCTGCTCGAACTTCTCTATGAACATGTCCTTGCTGTTGGTAGCTTGTAGTATCTGACGTTCAAGCAGGTTCAGCTTCGGCATCGGAGACAGATCCATGGCATTCACAGAATTATAGAGTGTTTCGAGGGTTTCCGGATAGGGGTTCTTAAAGTAGTCCTCCAGTGCTAAAAGCAGAATAGGCTATTTTTCGTTAGTTGACACTCGCGAGGTTTTTATGAAGTGCATACTTTATATATATGAAGAAAAGAATGCCGTGTACATATCGCCATAGCCTTCACAACAGCACCACTAATCAAGAGTAAGCCGCAATCATTAGAATAGAAATCATGTTACTAGAGACATACCGCTTGACTGTATTATCTTGTTTCGTGTTGACCAGATTGAGCACATACATCAACGGCGGTCCTTCCCCGCCGTCCTCCTCATCACTGCTTGCCTCTTCCTCAGTAGCTTCGGAATCATCATTAGCATCGGCACTGCCCTCTTCATCATCGTCGCCGGAGGACATCCGCTCTCTTTTCTTTCCTTTCCCTTTCTTTTTATTTTCCGGCGCCGATTCGTCCTCTTCACCCTCTGCGCCGTTGTCCTTGTGTAAAAAGAAAATAGTCCAGTCCTGGCTGCGAACATGCGTCTGGTCCGGCAGCATCAGCTCCGCAAGCATGCCCTCATCACTGCTAATGGGGCCCGGGTATTGATGTTCCATGATCGGGCCCTGGTCGATATGGAAGGATGCGACAAGGATGAACTCGACATGGCGCTCGGGAGAATCACGGGGATATTGGGATTTACAGCGACGCCGTTTGAAAGTCTGCGGAACGATGCGTTGGCTCGCGGAGCGGTGGAGGCCCGAGTTGTCGGAGCTTCTGGGCGATGTTTTGCGGATGAATGACGGGGAAGGTGAGAGGCGAGGGTGTCCGTTGGATTTTGGAGGGCTGGAGGAATTGCCCGTGCCGTCTGACGTCCGGACCTGTAGTGAGATGCTCATTTTTAGACAGCGTTTCGCGGAGAGCACAACGGTCGAGTGCGGGAAATTAGTTGGTGAAGCTCCAGGCAGCCGGCGAGCATAGCAGCGGCAATCGCATGCGCATGCTCAATTTAATAGGCCAACGGAGAGGAACGCGAGAGGCCGTCCATGAAGAGAATTGCAGAAAGAGATTCCAAAGAGATGGGAGGATTATCGGCAGTAGTTAGATCGAAAGCATGTCTTGCCGGGATAATAGTGATCGAAACTCAGCGCCGTCAGGGGGAAACCGAGAGAGAGGCCGAAAGTGGAATCGAACCGATCGATCTCCACAGCGGGGAAGCCTCAGCGCTGAATTTTGACCAGGAGACCGCGTCCCTTTCGACGATATACAGTAGTGCTTGACTAACATGCTGATAGTATAATCTTTGATAATCTCCAGATTTTCAGGCTTCAGGAATCGATTGTATGCTGAATTGGAGTACGAGTGCACTACAACGTATACCTGACTACTGTACTCGCCCCGCACGTGCACCCTCGGGCTGACTCAGCTGCCGTACCGTAGCCCCGGCGGGCTTGACTCGGAGTTTGTTTTGTTTGGCTGTTGTCCCTTCTGGGAAGTATGTATTGACCTGAGCACTGAGGTCATCTATTCAGCAGCTTCTTTCAACCAAATCAGTCAGACCCTACCCATCATGGTAAGTAAGTTAACTCCCTCTTGATGTCCATCTATAGCTAACCATAATGCAGGTACCCTCCAGCAACGCTCCCTTTCGCCCCTCCCCGCTGTCCTTCAACTCCCCTCGTGCATCTCCATTCCGACGTCCTTCCACACCAAACTCCCCTCCGACACAAGCACGGCCAACTACACCGGGGAGCTCCCCAAGCAGAGGATATACGCCCGTTGTGTCCCCCAGCAAGCTAAATCAGACCTACACTGTTGAAGACCACCAAGATGCATCTCCCAAGAACCGGGAGCCAATTCCGCAACCGCGATTTACTAGAGAAGCTCCGACGTCTCCAAGTAGGGGAGCCAGCGCATTCGAATCCTCGCCATCAACCATGGATGCAAAAGCGACCAGCATGATGGCTGCATCATCTGATGCCGCAGCTCGATTGGCGCCGGCGCAACTCAGGGAGATCCGGGAGGCGTTCCAGGTCCTGGACAGGGACAACGATGGGTTTGTGGACAAGGACGATGTCACGGACGTGCTCGTGAATGTCGGTATGTAGTCTCTTGGGTTTCGAGATATACCCTTCTTTGAAGATAGTCGTGGCTGATAATGATGGTGTTGATGGACAGGCCAAGATCCCTCCACTTTATCACAGTTCTTCCCTCCAGGGAGCGCTTCAACGATCAACTTTCCCACCTTTTTGAATACGCTCTCGCAACTACTCTCGCCGCTATCTTCGCGGCAGGAGCTTCTTAATGCACTAGCGGCATTTGACGAAGATGACAGCGGCCAGGTCGACGTAGAAGAACTCCGTGACGCTCTCCTCAACACGGCCCCAGAAGACGGAGAGCTCCCGCTAACAGACCGTGAAATCAATGAGGTTCTTAACGGATTTACAAGCCGCAGGGCGTTTGGCGCCAAAGCTGGCAAGACGCAAGGGGGTGGAAAGAGGGGGGAGGTACTGAAATATCAGGAGTTTGTCAGTACGGTGATGGGTGGGACGGAGAATGCGCAGGCGGCAAAACCGAACTAAAGTACGTGTATGAGATAGGTTACTATTCTATCGGCGGTTATATATTTTGTCCTAGTTGGTGGGGGTGTTTCGGACGCATACCTTAATTTATGTTATGGACTTGGACGATCTCACTATGGCCTTGATAAGCGTGGGCCCATTAGACTGCTACTTCGCATTTCATGAATATTGTCTAGACATGTATGTAGTTAATACTGAGAAGGGCATAAGTCTAGGAAGAGGGGGCCATGCTTCACTTCCATAAATCCCCATTGGATAGCAGAAATTATCTTCAAGGTAGATTAAACTAGAGAGCAACCGCTACAACATTCGATATGTGTGAAAAAGAAACAGACCAGAAAGAGACGCGCAGGCAAATCCGATCGGAGCCCTAAGAAAACATATCCTCCGCCTTACGGCGGGGTCCTCCCCGACCCTCTATTTTATCAGAAAACAACTCCTTGCCCGCGTTGTTTTTGTACTTGGACGGGAATAGCTCACGCACTGATGCGCCACCCCTTCCCTTGATAGAAAGACCTCCCTCGGCAGAGCCGCGAATTGCAAAGCCCTGGTCTTGCCCGCCACCGGCTGCGCCGCGGATGTGTACAGGCCCTCGCTCGGGTTTGTCTGAGAAGAGTTCGATGTTGCGGTTGCGTCTGGAGGAGTTTGTGTTCGTCTCATGTGCGCCGTCTACCAAAGGAATTGACAACCGCCTTGCGAAGAGGTCCGCCGTTTCGTCTGCGACATTGATAGCATCTGAGCGGCGGTGATTGCTGACTTTCGATGGGAACAGCTCCTTCTTGAGATAGGTGTTTGCCGTCTTATTGGGGAAGAGTTCGCGCGAGTTTGCATCTGCATCGGCCGAGCCAAAGAGCTCCCGGTCCTCGTTGCGCCGGCGTGGTGGCGGACTGCGCTCGCGGAATTTGCGTCGCGAATCTTTCCTCCCTTCAAGATAACCCCCCTCCATCATCAAAGTGTCGCGGCCAGGAGACGCGCTTCTATCGCGTAACCGTCCAGACCTCGCGCCCTCATCAGGAAACAGTTCCATATCGCGCTCGCGGCGTCCACTATCCCTCCGCCTCCCACGGTCCCAATCTCTATCACCATTCGAACGGTCCGCACTCCCAGAACCGCTGTCATCATACATATTGGCCGTGATTCCAACCTCATGATCACGCTCTCGACGCCGTCGCAATTCCCGCCCATCGAATCGTCTTCTCTGGTAATCGCCATCACTGTCCCCTCCCCCGCTGCGTCGCCGATCAGACGCCAATTCGTGGCGCAAGCGCTCCCGCGGGTCATGCTCTGGATGCATCATGTAGAACCGACTTGCTTCGTGTGCGCGAGGCATCTTCTTATCCGACTTTACCGCTGAGCGCACCTGTAGCACAGAGTCCGGGTGTGAGGCCAGCACCTTTGCCGACCGCAGTCGGAGCGCGGGGATTTCCCCGGGCGCGTTGGAAATGGCCGTATCACCAGAGATGGTCCCTTCAAATTCACTATCGTGTGTCAGGGCAGCCAAAGCCTGTAGCCCAATATCGGGGCTTGAGTAGACTATGTTCGCGGAGGTATCGTCAATCCATTCAATGCGGGTAGGCTGCTCGTGAGGGAAATGCGTCGACGCAAACTCCCTTATATTTTTCGTCGTCAATTCATCAACGCCTCGTACATGGACTTTTTCGGACTGTGTCTCGGCTGTGAGGGGGTCGACGGCGCCATCTATTGAAGCTGCAGTGGTTGCGTGAAGCGTTTGTTCCTGTACGCAGCAAGATCAGTCACGTTTGAGCTCTGAATGCCTTGTTCCTTGTTTAAAAACAACCTACCAACTCAATTGGCTCGGGTTCCGGTAGAGGACCGAGGTCAATATCCATGTCGATATCCATTGTGATGTTTTGCGCGTGTGAGAGGAGGCTGAGAAGGATGCTAAACGGTCGCGCCTTCTTTTGTTGGCGTGTTAGCAATGAAAAGAGAGTAGTATAGGAGCTTATGTAAGAGTTCACGAAGCAATAGAGAATAAAGACAAATAGCAGGTAAATGTAATTTGTGAGTCAGGTAGAGAGTACGCAAGCTCAACTGGAACTGAAGGACGCTACTGAAACTTCCTCCGCAGACCGCCTAGAGAGCAGACTTCTAGCTTTCGCCCTAGCACAGCTTTCATCTAGGCCACGTTCTGTGTATTTGATAGTAGATGAATCTGGGGGAGACGTTCGTCAGATGGAAGAGGAGAGGTGGTGAGTAGATGCATTATACGTCAGAAGTAAAAATGTCTAGCCCTATCCCAAACGCCTAGGGTATCCTACCCGAGTGGAAGAAATAGTGATATCTCGTCATAACCGTCGTCCAGAACAATCAGCTGCATGCGCAGCACCCAAATTCCATCACATCCAACGCCAGTATGCAAATACATTCCCTACAAGTGAGGGCTTTATATGAGAATCCACAGATTCGGAGACATAGACAGGGCAGCCTTGTAAAGACAGACATATCATCAATGGGACAAAAAGATATAAGAAATCCAATCCAAATCAACGCTCAGGGGGGGTATATTTCAATATGCGCGCATCACAACCATATATCGCCTTCTTCGCCATTCACCCATTGCTTCCACACTCGCTCATAGGCGTCTTCCAAATCACGGACCCATCGATCCGTGTCAAAAAGAGAGCTTCTCCGTCGCCCCTCAAACAGCATTTTGCGAAGATCAAGCAACCGGCCTCTCGCTTGGCCATCCCCTCCGGGCTTGTATTCTAGACTGCGGCATAGGTGAATCGCTTTATTTTCGTAATCTTCATCATTGGAGGCAATCAGTTCCTCACGAGCCTGTTGTCCAGATTCGTTGTTGGGCAGCGCGCTGCTGAGGATACTGCTTGCCATGCGAGAACACATCTTGTACTTGTAGCGTGGGAGGGTCAACAGTGGGGTACCACTCCATAAGACGTCCGTCGCCGTCGTGTGGGCATTGCACTCCGGTGTGTCAAGGAACAAGTCCAGGATTTTTGCCCGCGCAATATGTGTGTTTTTAGGTGCCACGTCGGTGAAAATGATGCGAGACGCCGTCTCCTCGCCGGCCCATGCTATAGCAGTCTGCCTGAGATTTTGTTCCCCTATATCAGGAAAACGGAGAAGCCAAAGGACGGCATTCGGAATCCTAGCCAGTATCCGCAGCCAGGTCCGGAAAGTTGTTGGCTCAATCTAATACAAATTAGCTTTCTTCAGCAAACCACGAAAGAATGGCGTTACCTTATAAAGCTGGTTGAAGTTACCCAGGATGATAGTGTCATCGTCAAGGTGAGGAAACAATTCCTTCCGCATCCGCCAACGTCTGGATTGCTCCTGCTCCCAGGCAATATAAGAGTCTTTCGCATCAGGAGCGCTTTGTCGGTGGTCACAACAGAAGAACGTGTCTCGAGTGAAGACTATCTTTTCTCCGTACATCCAGTTTTCAGTTTCCTCGCCATGGTCTTCTTCGAGATGTCGGTCCTCGATCCGGGTGTTGCGGTTACCAGGTGAGAGCGTTTCCGGGGGAATTGACAGCTTATCAGCAAGAATATAGTCGCACCATTCCGCACCCAGTGTTCCCGCGAATCCCATAAAAGACATGTGGATGGGGGCTGGCCTCGCAGCAAAGACTTCGTTACGCGCACCTCTGGTGTAGCCATTAAGATTGATGAGAATGTGAATCCCATCTTCAACTATCTGCCTAACGAGTCGTTCAGCTGGCCACCCGCTAGCATCGTGAAACACCGGGGCCTCTTTCTCAATCTGCTGCCGGTGAATTGATTTATCACTGGCGGTTGTAGCATAACAGTACGCCTTGACTTTGGTGGGGTTGTGCAACCCAAAGACTGATTGCATTAAGTGGGCAAGGGGGTGATTGTTGAAGTCAGAAGACACGTATCCAACTTTGAGGTACGGGTTTGGGGGTGGCGGTGGTGGATAAACTGTCGGCGGGAGCCAAGGGGATCGCAAAGCCGCACAAGAAATGCGAAGCCCATTCCGTTGGGAGATTTGTCGGATCTGCTTCGCAGAGAGCGGGCAAGTGAAGGTATGGAAAGGGAGCACAGTGGGTGCATTAGGGGCCGTCAGACCAGGTGGTAATTGCGGCCGTTGGTACTTGGACGAGGGATACTCCCTGCCATAGACGTACCGATCCTGATACCACTGCCATGTAAGGGACCTAATTGCACGTTCCACGAGCTTGACGATGCGAGAACCTTCCCACTTGTGTCCTGCCCAAGACTTGAGAATGACGGCCAGGTTCCTAGCGGTAGACTGACGACGGCCATCCGCAACGGGGGTCAGCTGCGCGCACAGTTGTTCTATCGTGTTGGGCGTTAATGCGCCGCAACCCCAAGTTTCGCCCTCTTTGAGCTGCCGATCAACAATATCAACCACACGTTTGATCCAGCCAGAGCCGGTGTCAATGCCGTACGAGTCACGAAGCATGCCCTGGTCGTCCACATGCCAACGATCTCGGAAGCCGAGCGCATTGGCAATTCCTCCGCGACCCATCCAGTTGCATACCGAATTGAGGGCGTTAGCCAGCCCACACACGGCCTCCGCAAACTCCGGGTTCACCTTCACAGCACGCTTGTAATATGATATTGCGTCATTGACTCGACCCGCGTCCTTGACAGCATTGGCCAGATTCGCAAGAGCAATATCAAAGTTGCTGTCACATTGAACGGCCTGTTCGTACATCCGGATGGCTGCCTGTAGCTGACCAATATCCTTCAATAAACTGCCGAGATTTGTGTAAAGATGTGCATGCCGTGAGTCGAGGTGCAATCCATAATTGTAATAGGCTAGAGCGAGAGACACTCCACTGCCGGGTATTACACCGGGTATTTCTGGGTGCTGCATCTCCCCACTGGAGTGGGCAGCCCCCTTTCCAGGTGGATTGTTATGAATACCGGCAAGCAGTATTCCAACGTTGTTGGCCGTAGACGGGCTAGGTTGGAGAGAGAGAGACAGGTAGTAAAGAGCGAGGATATCTCGGACACCAGGTGCGGCCCTAGCAGGACCATTAGTTGTGGCGGTCGACATCCCATCCTGGTAAATTTTCGCCAACGAGAGTAGCGAATTACTCGTGGTGGATAAAGCAGCCTTTCTTGCCAGTCCCTCGGGAACATAGTTAATCCCTGGGGGTGTTCCACAAGGTGCAAAGACCAACTTTGACGTCTGTAAAGCCTTGTCGGGATAGAGCAGGATGGTTTCTTGAGGATCGCGTACGTCGGCACCAATGTATCCGCTACGCGATCCTTGGGAAAACACGGCGAATATTTGCTTGATAATGCTTTGAATGCCGTGGCGCCTCCGCCCCGCACTAATCAGAATTGCATCCTCAAAAGCTGCTGCTGCCGTTACATAGTTGCCCATTGCATATAGCATATTTCCTTTCGCGTGGACAAGCGCGAGCATCCGACCATTGTCGCAGCCCGGGACGGAATAGCCGCTAGAGCCATACCCAGCAGCGACACCTTCCCCGGACTGACGACTAACGAAGGCCGGCCTGCTAAGGTCGTCATCATAATCAAAGGCGACTCTCTCATATGATTCCAAGTCGGACACACTAGAGTCCCGGCTTTCCACATCGCTCTCGGGTTCACTCGCATGCTCGTCAGCCTTGAAGCAGTCACCGTTCTTGGAGAGCCGTAGAGAGTTCTGTACAAAGTCAATAATATTGACTGCCTCCTTCCCGCGTTGACTGCTGCATAATAGACCGATTAGGTGCTCAACGGCTTCGAAATAACTCGGACGCAATTTTACTGCCTGGAGCCAATGTTGCAATGCCTCTTCCCGCCGGTCTAGTGCTAGAAGTGTTGCCGCAAGGTTAGATATCGCCTCAACATGCCTGGGAAGGGAAAGTTAGTGCATGTTGATCCAGTGAATATTGTTGGCTATACTCACGCTGCATCCCGCGCAATGATCCTTGAATACCATCTCATCGCCTTGTTATAGTCACCTAACCCATAGGCCAGGCATCCACCAAGAAGCATCCCATCAATCCATTCCCAACCACTTTCCATGCAAAGATGTGACAATAACTCCAGCGAAGATGCCGCGTTAACGACGGTGGTGTTCTCATTTAACGAGTGGGAAGAAAAAGGTGAGCTCGATATAGGATTCAGACGACCGGTGTTTCGTAGTCGTTCAACCAGATGGTTGCCTGTCGGTTGCAATTGCGAAATGGAATGACGGTCATATCGATGAGTTCTATGAGAGTTAGTGTTATGGTTTCGCACAGTGAACGGAAGAATTGAAGCTGGAAGCCCTTACTGGCCTGAAGGATAGCTATTGTGCCGGGAAAACTCGGGTGCATTCGTTTGCGAAAAATCAAGGCCTGGCTGGCGTGGCGGTTTGGGGTAGATGGTGGGTTTCAAAACGCGCTGCGTCTGACCATCCTGGGTGGCATTCGACGCACTATTTCGCCGGGCTCGATGTATAGATGCCAGTAGATCAACATATACGCCATGAGCCCAAGATAGCACCTTTTCCTTGAACTCGGAATTTGCGGCCCTTGAAGCGGGTACTGTTTTGGTGCTTTGTAGCCCGCCATTTCCAGAAGAACCTGACCAAGACGCAGAAGGTTCGTGTAATGGCGGCCGCGACAAAAAAGCAGGTACGGAACTGCTTTGGCGGGTATGAAAAGGCAGCACTCGTTGGTTATGTAGCGAGTCAAACAGTTTGGGCTCTGAATGGCGCGGAGGAAAATTGTTCTTCGCTGGACCCTCGTGGTTTAAAGCACCCAGGTAATTCTGGTTCCAATCTCCGATCTCAATACTATTGGACAAAGCTTGGCCCATATTGAATGGTTGCTGTGCCGCATCATAGACTTGGGGGGCAGAATGGGTGATCGAATTCCCGAATGGGCCATGGAGGTTGAGTTTGGGTTCCCGAAATGCGGCAGGGCGATATGGAATGTACGCACCATCTGGCCAATATGGGCCGTAGGGCCCAGTGCCTGCGGGAGCCGTGGGCCCAATACAAGGTTGTAAAGTGGCGGGGAGCACCGTAGGCACATACGCCCCGTTCTGCCAGTAAAACCGCTGCAGGGATGGTTGCATCGGTAACGTTTGGTTGAGCACCGAATCCATTCCAGGCGCAGCATTCAAAGAGCGTACCCAGCTAATCCCATTGAACCCTTGCGCTAGCTCTCCCGGGCCAACATTGCCGCGACTTTGGTCGGCCTTGTGAATGGGTGGAAAGTTCAACGGCTGGGCGGAGGACGATTGATCTAGCGTAGGCTGTTGCCAGGGGTCGGTGGAAAAGTGAGTCTGATGGGGAACCAACTGGCCCGGTTCCAGCTGCGAGACTAATATGTGCTTAGTCGCCGGGGGTTGGATGGCCATATCTCCCAATGTACCATCGTAACCTGCTGCAAGTGTCCCGTTCGGCGTCTTCCTCCTCAGCGCATGCTCTCCGACACTGTTTAGAGTCAACGTTGAGGAATTGGTGTCACGGAAATCGGGTCGCTGAACGGGGTGAGGGTATTGTAGTCGGGTTCGAGAAATTGATTGGTTCGGGTTGTTGTTGGAGAAGTCATACGGAGTATGATTTAGTATGTACTGCTTGTCCGAGCCGTAAGATCCATTGAGTGAGCCGGTTTCATGATATCGGTTGAGGTGGTGATGTGGTTGAACTGGCGGAAAAGGCGCCACGGAGGGTAACATGATTCCTGCTGCGTTATTCCTACTGCACTAATTCGCGCAGGATACACACCGGTGTTCGAGAGAAGTGTATATTCAGGCGAGGAAAGAGTAGGTGCAAATCGAATAAATGAACGACAGAGGTAAATGAGGGGGAAAGCTGGCAAGGCAGCGCAGGGTGGTAGGGGAGACTTCAGTAGAATTCAGCCAACGACCCAGACAGAGAGAGCGGTCAAAAGAGTGTCGAGACGTCCAGTGCAGAATTATCGACAGCGAGCATCCTTCTTGAAGCGCTTCTTACACCTCATCCTGGGCCAGGGCCAAGTCTCTCGATACTCAATAACGCCCCCCTCGAGTTGTCTCAGGATTCGACATGAATGCGGGCAGCAGTGACGGGTTGCAGATATCAACAGAGGGACCGATTCAAGAAGCTGAAGGAGGGAGTTGCCGGGAGGTGACGACGGAGCGGAGCGACCGAAGGTATGCTTGGTATGTAAGCGCCGAATTCCAGAGGGCGACCAGAAGACACGCAGGCGATCCGCTCGGAGAGGCGCTAGTTGCTGTGATGGGAAGAGGAGACGCAAGGGAGTGGAAAGGGATTCAGAGTCACAGCCCTAGTCGGGACGGTGACGCAGGTGCCCGCAAGACACGATCAGCGACAAGACAGGAGGCGCTTGGCAGCAATGCTGTATGCTGATGATGGGCCACCGCAGGAGAGAGTCGGTGGGAGTCAGGCAGAGAGCGAGAGCGAGTCGGCTGGGGGAAGGAATAAAGAAGCGAAAAGAAGGAATCAGAATAAGGACTGGGATGGCTATAATATCGAGAGAGAATAAATACGAATCACAATTTCACAAACAAAAAGATGAAGATCGGAGGAAGGAAAGTGGACTGCGTTAGAGAGTGGAGGAGGAAAAGGCTGGACATGGCACCAGTGATAATATCGAGTCTGTTTTGGTATTTTCTGATTGACTTTTTTGCTTCTTTTGCTTTTTCGCTTTTTCCGCTCTATGAATGATCTTTTCCCTTTTCTCTCTATTATCGCGCAGCATTTTCATACATGTACTCCGTATGATAAGTTTGATAATAATTGCCTCAGCAGTGGTTCAAGAATCAGACTACTACCTACATGGCTCTCTGGCTGGGGCTAGTCGGTGCTAGGAGAAATCAAGGTAAAGGCGGACGCAAGGAGCTCGTTTGGGGCGGAGATGACCCCAACGGTCAGCGGAGAGGAGAGGAAAGGGGCGAGCAACTCTAAACGACTGATAAATTGGGAACTCAGAGTCTGGGGTTTCAGTTATGGCCACCGGGGAACTGCTAGAAACTTTGCGAACAGCGGGCAAAAGCAATGACAGACGGTGTCAGACACAGCAGCTCAAGCCTCAGAGACTCAGAGAGTCATGATGGCCAGTCAGAGCTTGGGGTTTTGGACAGAGCGGAGCCTCGCAGACGACAGCAATCAGCTAGCGTTGAGGCGGATCCCACTTGGAGGGGGGGCAGTGGCTTGTGGTGGGGAAGGAATCTCGATGATGATGGGTGCTGAAGTGGCAGGAGCCAATGAAAGCCCGAAAGTGACGGGCTGAATGGATGCTCGATGAAAAGATGAAAAGAATGGTGGATAAGGGGACCAGTGGCAGTGGAGCCAGCGAACAGGCTGGCCGGATTTGGGAGGCTTCCACAGGGCCTGAGAGGAGGCTGAGGCGCCAGGATCTACTAAACGTGTCTGGGCATTTCTCGAGATATCACGGTCTGCGCTTGATAGGGGCGCTCATCAAATAATGTCCCAGCGTGGTTTGTATATAGTATACTCCTAAGCTAACAGTTCCAGCATCTGCAACGGGACGGTGGATGATCACTGTGCAGTCCTGCCGAAAACGACGATCCAACGGCCATCAGAGCTCAAGTCTGGAGTTGATGGAGCAGATCCGTTGCGGTCCAAGGCAGGGCGATCACGCTGGATTCCGAGCGCCGGTAGTGGCAGTCTACCTAAGCAGCCCCGTGCAACAACAGGGAAAAGAAATTAAAGGAATCAGGCCA
Source organism: Aspergillus incahuasiensis (assembly GCA_003719405.1). Lineage (NCBI taxonomy): Eukaryota > Fungi > Ascomycota > Eurotiomycetes > Eurotiales > Aspergillaceae > Aspergillus > Aspergillus incahuasiensis. Next base: position 115,026 of record RHLP01000163.1, on the reverse strand, counting down.
TGGAGGATGACCCTGGAAAACCGGATTGCGCTGGTAATTTGAAGAGGCCGTTTCCAATATACGCTCAATGAGTCATCACTGTCAAAGTAACTATTATATTATCCTGAGTAAACTACTACTCCGTCCGTAGGTAGCTGTTCCGTGGCATCATGGATAGAATTAGATAGGTCAATTCGCTATCTTGGCTATTAAATAGGTTCACACATGAAACCCGTGTGCAAGACACATCTCCGTATCAATAACGATTGCCATACTCGTCACTATCTGGACTAACTACATGAAAAGTAAGTTCTCAATTCGTTGTACGTACAGCGTAACATGCGACGTTGCCCAGGTGGACGTTCAGTTCAGCCAAGCCGGCAACTGAGGCTAATGGCTTGAGGCGTAGGGTAGACTTTGGACTATCTAATCCGTTACCACGAGACAAACCTTCTTCACCTGCGGGCAGCACAAGAATTCTATCAAAGACGATCTGCGGACTCTGGTTGTTGGCTGGGTGTTTCTTTTATAGAGATGCCGTAATTCTATTCCATTGTATTCTTGTAAAGGCTGCTTCGACGGGAGTAAGCACAGTATATATCTAAGTATACTGTGTATACGGAGATATCCCAGCCATAACCGTCGAGTAAAAGGAGCCTTGGCAAATGGAACACTTGCATCTCGGCGCATTGTACCGGGAAAGTGGTGACAGCCTAACGGATCCTTACGGCAATTCCCATGGGTACTGAGCACAGACGGCGGTTGCTGCAGCCTGCTGCCTGTATGTAAGATTAAGCAGACCCGACTATAATTAGCGACGAGAAAAACGATTCGTTGCCTTTCCCATCATGATTTGGCCGAATATCTATGCCGGCGCCCGATTTTAGCCACGACAAAGCGCACGAGGCCCTGGCGCATAAGCTGGAGTGTGCCCCGTTGATTTGACGCCATACCTTGCTATATGTGCAGTGCACCCTAGTCTTCACAACAGCACTAATGCAGACTAAACGCAATCCGCGACGATCCAAGCCACACTCCTGGCAAGAGGAAGGTAACATAAGGCAGTGGTACGATTGCTGTGAAAAATGTGGAGATTGTATGAAGATAATATTCTTTTCAAGTGATCTAAAGCTAGATGGGTTGATTACGAGATGTAGACCGATTAAATGGACCACTGTGTCCACGAGGCGAAGCAAGCTTCACCCGAGAACACCGCGGTGAGTAGTAGGTCATTCTTCTCCTTTGCGCAAAATAAGCCCATACCACGTGGTAAGTGATCAATCCAGGCCCGAAGGCGGGAAGGAACGGTAAGAGCCAGAGTGTTGCAAAGGTATCGGGGGGTGGGTGTGGTTTCATCGACTCGACACGAGACGACAGCAAACAAGCCACACGAAGCTTCATAGGGAAGACTACCATATCCAGTGAAGAAACGTGGAATTTCACATTGAACGCGCAAGTGGGAATCATAAAGTCATGAATCATAAAACCTTTTTTGACCGGTGGAGCAATGATCCTATTCGCAGTAGCTAGCATCCAGTACATTGATGGAACGTCATTAGATTGTATGATCATCGTTTACTCAGAGGGAACTATTGGTGAATTAGTAACTGAGAAAATTGATAGCGAAGAAAAGCCTTACCGTCAATCTCGCCAGCCTTGACGTCGTCAGAGACATCCTTCGGGCTGCGGCCATCGACCTTGCAGCCGACGGAGAAAGCAGTACCGAGGATCTCGAGAACAGTACCCTTGAGCTCCTTGGCGAGAGAGCGAGAGCGCATCGTACGGGCAATCTCAACAATCTCGTCAAAGGCGATGGACTTGGTGTGCTTGATGTTCTTCTCCTTCTTGCGGTCACGAGGGGGCTCCTTGAGGGCCTTGATGACAAGGGAAGAGGCAGAGGGCACAACGGAGACCGCAGCCTGACGGTTCTGGATTGTGAGACGGACGGTGACACGGAGACCCTTCTATATTGTTCAAAGAAAATAAATTAGCACCGTGCTATTGCCCAGCTATGTATCGCAGTTTCTTACCCAGTCGCCAGTGTTCTTGGCGATGTCTTCACCAATCTTCTTGGGAGACAGACCGAGGGGACCGATCTTAGGAGCCAGGGCGGACTGGGCTCCGACCTCACCACCAGTCACACGAAGGTGGCTGTTGAATTGTCAGCTTCTTCTCGCTTGTCCAGATAACTCGTATAACTTACATGATCTTCACCTCACTGGGGTCGAACTTGGGAGCTGCCCAATGGGATCATGTTAGTCGCCAGGGTTGACAAGACCAAGGTGATGATACTTACGCATGGCGAGTGCGAAAGGTGGTCGATCTACCTTGGTGTGTTGTTGGGTGGTTGGTGTAGAAAGGAAGAAAAATTCGAGGCCGAAGTGAAAATGGTTTTGATGGGTCCCGCAACTTCAAGCTAAGGGGCTAAGCGAGCCGCCCAATAAGGGATAGCTTGTAGGGCTAAGGCAGCTATCACGTGATTCTATATATCACTGCATAGCATGCCTAAGTTTCAGGTTGCACTGGTGGGAATAAGGGTTGAATGGTATTTTGGCGGTCAGATACATAGTATGGGTTTCTAAAGCCCGTCTTCGTGATTCCGCGTTTACGCCCGTGGATACTGGCTAGGACGATGACACCCTGAAGCCATCAAGGATTGGTGGATCATGAGCCTGTCTCGTCTATGCTTGGAATTTTGATAAAAGTAGCTGCTAGATTGGGGGTAACGAAGCGCAACAAATAACCGCTAAAGATACACACGATCCGAGGACCGTCGTCAACCACTTTACTCTCGTAATCGCCATAATCTTAGTTTAGAACTTAATTCGTTCCAGAAACAGCAAGCCTTTGTAAGGTTAGCACGGGTTATTTTTAGCAGTACTCGCGGGACTTACTTCATCAGGTGATCCATGAAGGTTTGCAGAGAGACGTCGTCGGTGAAGATGGTTTGCGATGACACACCTCCTCCGTAGCCTCCGGTCGTGTGCGTCGTCGATGGGTTGAGTTTTGACAATAGGAAACGTGCTTGCGAGCCACCGGCGTCGCAAACGATGAATCGCGGCAGTGGGAAGCGCTCGGCGATAAGTTCCTGGTTCTGTTAGTGCTGGGGAGCATATGAGATGAATAAGTTTGACGAACCCTTGCGTCTTCCTTAGGAAGGTCAAGAAGGGCCTTCAAGTTCTCATAACCTTCCTGATCCTGGTAGCCTGCCTTTCTCCATTCGGCAATAGTTTCACCGTGGAAGATCAAGATGTGGAAGAAGGTGTCAAGCAAAAGAATGTGAGCAGGCTGGATCGAAGCTGAATCCAGCAGGACTGGCAGGCTGCCTTCATGCTCCAGTGAGTATGAATCCAATGTTGGCTGGATCATAACAAGTGAATCGCCAACGTCTTCATGGTTGAGTACATGTCGGTAGAAAGCAGTCTCGTCGGGAGAGTTATTGAAAACCTGCAAGAACTGACTTCGGCGGAGATGGAACATGAATTGAGGGTAGAGTGTAAAGTTCTTCTCGAGCCGGAATGACGTAGGGTCATCCTTTCGGTAGTCTGCAAAGCGGGAGCAGAGTCGGATGAGCATTCTGTCGACCCACCTGAGGACGTCCGGACCGTCATCAACCTCGGCTTTGAAGACACCAATACGAGCCATAAGCACGGCGGCAGCTTCCTGATCGAATGATTGTGCTAGAGTAGGATCGCCCGCGGGGCCGCTCAGGTTTCGGGCAACAGTGGTGACTCGAAGGTGGAAGTTGCCTGAGGAGTGCTGGTAGTAAGTCAAGAACTGCATCATACCCCTCTGAGGCCCTTGTTGCACGGCTGCTGGTCCGCCCTGGTTCGCGATTTCGAAGTATATGCCATAGCTTGAAGAGGGATCGAGGCCGCACATCTTCCAGGCGCAGGTGTTGCCGATGCCGCATTCTGTCTCACCCACGGAGCTAGACTTCTTGTTCAAAGAGACAGCATGGCCGATAAGGCCAGTGACCTTGAGCTCTTTCGTAGTGAGGACTTCGAGAGACGCATTGAAACCCATAAGAAGGTTGTCGTTGACATCCTTATCAAACACTCGAACAAAGGACTGCTTGAATTGAGATGAGGTGAAGCTATCGGTGAGGAGCATGTGACCACCGGTGTAGTTAGCGAGGTTCTTCATTTCCAAAAGACCGACCTGGTCGAGGCAGCCAGCGAAAACGTCTACCACGTGGCCATTGTTCGCAACTCGTTTGGCCAGAGCATCGTAAAACTGTGAATGATCAGTAAAAATGAAAACCGGGAACCGGGAGACAAATAGAGCCCACCTTCAATGCCTTCTTGTAATATTTGATATTATCACGGTCGATGTCATGGTGTGAGCGGATGGGCTCCTTCAGCTCAGGGCTCACAACAAGACCAGGACCCTCCGTAGCAGGACCACTTGTAAACATCATGATGCGTGCCCCGGCATTCTGGAAAGACGACTCGAGTAACCCAACGGCAACGCTGAGAGCCACACCAGTGCACCTCAAGGGGCGTTTGTCGTTAGCGACGGGCCAGGGGTCGCGCTGCAGCTGTTCCAGCATATTTGTAATCTGGAATTCGGCTTGTTGAACAGGTAGCAGGAATCGTGCGGCAGCGCCAAGTGGCGGGCGGACGGGCTGCTGTGGCATGTTTGGCACATTTGGGCGAATCCCGGAACTGAGACCGAGCATTTCCTGAACCTGCTTGGCGTTGTAGTCCTTGCTGCCGCGGAAAACATATGATTTAGCGCATTCAGTGTATCCGAGTTCGTGCACTTGTGCCTGTAAGACGTGTCAGCAAATGTAGGGGCGCTTATCCACAAGGGCGCTTCTACCATGGTGCCGAATGTAACAAGTCCGACCAGTGCGTTCGGCGGCAGCAGAGACAAACTCAAGATCAATGAGTCCTTCACAGCCTTCAGGCTGTCATCTTCCTGGCAGGTGTCGACGACGAACACGAAAATCGGAGGCGCGGGGGCGGGACGAGCAAGTTGGTATTCGATAGTCGTGCTTTGGGGATGAAGCTCCGGGGGTATCGTGCTCTCTGTGATATCCTTGTAGTGCGGAGGAAGGGCGTTTCGCATAAGACAGAAGGGGCATATCCAGATTCGGGCGCGCACGTCGACATTGCTATGGGCATATTAGCGGTAGGACACGTTGGGCGACAAGACTCATACGAATAAGGGTTTAAAACCGCCCTACAGGGCGCTTTGCAGGTGACCGGCTCATATTGTAGGAGGGGGGCATCTGCTCTCTCCTTTAAAGGGGTGTAGACGGCACCGATAGGAACGACGAGTCGGGACGCTTCCTGTTGACAGCTCAGTACCATTGCAGAGCCAGGCGATTTTGTCCATCACCTACCATGCGTGAGCTTGGAAATGTGTTCCAACTCAACCTGATCCCGTCGCGGTCCTCGACATCACTCCATTGGTCTTTCAGGTTCTCGTAGTCCATCTTGCTGGGGTAGTCGGGGAACGGGTGGGTATATGGCGAATACTCGAGGGACCTGGTTGAGATCAAGGGCAATTCCCTTATTACACAGAATATGGACCCAAGAAGACCACTATAAGCAAGATCCTCAGTCAGACAAGAACGCCGACAGCTGTGAGTTGCCCGAATGCTAGTAATGCGGGGAGTGTTGTGTGAACCGTCACTCAGTGAGCCTGTTTGAGGCCAGGTTGCAGCACTACGGAATAGGTCTGCTCCGGCTACCGTAACGGATCCGCGCTAGTGGCCTATAAATGCCCACTATCTGCGAGCTGTTTTCCTTCTTCTTTATTAATTTCTTCAAAATATTCACGCCGACTCAACACTCAGCTTCGAGACAAATCAGTGACGGAGCTGTTTTTCTGTCGAGCGAAGAATGATTATGGCCCGTTGCTGGGCACCTGGTTTTGAAAGGTCGTTCCGATCCTTTTGGATAAACTGGGAATCAGCTGTGGTCACAATCCCTTCACTATGACACTTTATCTTAAGTCGAATAGCTATAGCTTTGAATCGATCTTTATGAGTTGATATTACACTGAATTCATACCCTATCGCAATCATTCTATGTCCAGACGAATGTTTCCATAGCCGTACTCCATTCCAAACGCCATATATTCTTTGGAAGAACTTGCAAACAAAGAGACCGTAAAAAAGATGTAACCATATCATCGTGGCGGAACCAAGGCACGTCTAAGAACTTTTCTGTGCCTTTCCTCCCTGCTTCAAAAGATAACTGCGCTTGAAATAGGTATTCGGATGGACAATGGTGTCGAGGTCAATCTCACTAGCCGAGCCGTCTTCTTTAACTTTCTTGATCTCGGCTTTGTGAGTGAACTCGAAGACTCGGTTGCAAGCGATGTGGTATCGAGTCTTTTCAACATCCTCGCGTACTCCGCGCAGCAAGTCCTTGTCATGCACACCAGTGGATTGAAGAAGCCCGATGAGGTTATCCACGGAAAAGTGGCGATACGGACAACCGTGCGTCTGTCCAACTCCAGGATTCGAGTCACTGAGAATCTTCTGACACGAGTATGGCGGGTAACCGCGGCCTCTTCGATTGACGTCGCCACCCACATCTCCGTAGGCGTGGCGGATATTGTACTTATAGCGGGAGTTGAATTCGTCGTCAGTGAAGCCCTTGAAGGACTGCCGCCAGAACAGAATACATTCCTCGAGTGATAAACCGATGCCCTTGAGGAACAGAGTGTACTGGAGTCGACCGTAATGTTTCAAATGGTTGTTCTTCCGCAGTGACATGTGTAGGCTGCGCATGCAGAGCGGAAAATGTTGGGAGAGAGGATCGATGCTGGCGGCGGTGATCGGAGCACCGTCCACAAATCCTTCGCCTTCCGTATACACGGACTCGGCGCTTCCAAAGTTTTTAGATAGGTGGTTGAGAATGGGAGAGAGACGATCATCTTCGTCTAGCCGCGGCAAAGCCCTACTTGTGAGCTGGTAAAAATTAGTTCAAAGTCCATATTGAGATGCGAAATGGGTTACACATGCCTCCAAGGCACGCTCAAGGCGTGCGGTGAATTCAGCAACGATCATGCTAAGCTGCTCTCTTTCTGGAACATACGCCTTTCCTTGAGACAGGAAAACAGATCGTCTTTCGACCAGCTCTGGTACCTTCTCCCAGTCCACTTTGTACCATGTCTCCTCGTCCGCACGACGCAAACCTGGCGTCGCGGCAACCAGATGTTCAGAAAGTTGCTGCCTCTCGTCATCAATCACTGATTCCCAGTCGAGGTTCAAACTATCGATGAATGCACGTCGTTCACGAGTGTCGTCTGCTTGGAAGCGGAACCTAAATAGCATAGTCTCGGCTCGCGCGAAGCGCCGACGAAGGTCTTCCGTGGCCGAAAATGCCAAGCGAAGGATGAAGTGCGAGTAGTGGTCTTTCTGTCGCTCATTCTTGAGTCTTGGATCCGCAGCGCTGCTTCGAGAGGACGTATTCGCGGAGAGAGGAAGAAATTTATGGATGAGAGGTGTGATGTGCGCCGTCGTCTCAGCAGCGGTCTTATTTCGATAGGAACAAGCCTCGATCTCGGCGAGAACTATTATGGTTAATGGTCGTCCTACCAAGAGAACTAAACGGGACCGCACTCTTCAATCTGTCAATAGCCCATTGTTCAAATTGCTCAAGGGTAACTTCTGCAGTCGGTGGTGTATCGTAGAAGTTCAATCGGTGGGGATAATCCTGTTGTTTGAAAGTTGGCGTCGCAAATTGTGTCTTTTTGTAGTTGAGATTAGCCCTCCGCTTGGGGTCAACTCTATTGAATTCCTGGCGGATCATCTTGTGTTTGACTTCCAAGAGCGATTGATCCACAAGTCGCAAGTTGGTGTTTGGAGACCTCTCCAGAGATATAGAGATGATAATCTGCTTTGGTTTGACGTGACTGGACGCGACAGGCACGCGACGGACACGCGCAGTAAGTCACATGATGTACCCCCTCAGTTGAGCCGAGGATCATGGCCATTGTTTTCAGGCACCAACAGTGCATGTTCCTGAATCCTTGTCAATTGCATGTGACAAGGCTCTTACTCAGACAGGGGCATTATTGTATCGAAGTACCATCTCCCTCTATTTTACGGCACACTCAAAGGCCTCCGGTTCATCTATACGTACCTGCGCGGTTGGGGCGGAGTTTCGGAGAAAGCCCCGAAGCACCTGGCAGCTCGCTCTCACCGACTGCCTAAATAGGAGCAGGTTTAAGTCCCCACAGATTTCAACTGCTTTCCCCGGGTTACTGGGGCCACCTCGGCTCTCACTAGGACTTCACCACGAACCGACGGTTTCGCGAGGGGAGCAGTATCAAAATTGACGGATTCGTCAGAAAGTCCTTTCTAGAGATCACCCTGAAATTAGTCAGAATGGGAATCTTATAGATCGAATCGTCTGTTTTGAGAAACTAGCTCTTCGTGTGCTCCAAAGCATTCCAGTTATCGAATCCGATTGAAGTCCCCAAGTTCCCAGTCTTCAAACGCGGCCTAATCGATATAAAAAGGATACTGCGGAGTGTTGGCGCAATGACTCCAAGAGTCAGGCAGCTTAGGAAAGCCGCACGGATCATCCTCATCGGTGCGCCGGGTGTGGGGAAAGGAACACAAACCGAAAGGCTTCTCTCCAAATTCCCTGAACTCGCTTCAATAAGCTCAGGCGACCTCTTGCGGGAAAATGTCCGAAAAAAGACCACACTCGGTACGTGAACTTTCGAGTCTCTCACGAGGCTGTCGCTAACGTTACTCGACAGGTTTGGAGGCTGAAGCCACAATCCAAGCGGGCAACCTCGTCCCAGACTCCATGATCCTCAACCTGATCTCTTCCGAATTCAACACCAGAGGGTGGCTCTTTCAAGCGCCAAACCCAAGTTCGTCAGTCTCGCCTTCGGCTTCCTTCATCTTAGACGGTTTCCCTCGAACCGCGTCCCAGGCCACGAGCCTAGACTCCCTCGTCCCTATCAACTTTGTCGTCCACTTGGTTACTCCGCCATCCATAATTCTCTCTCGAATAGCGTCGCGCTGGGTTCACGAGCCATCTGGGAGGGTGTACAATACAGGTTTCAATGCTCCAAAGGTTCCTGGGAAGGATGATGTGACAGGAGAACCCTTGACTCAAAGAGAGGATGATTCGATAGACACATGGAAACAACGGCTCCACAAATTCGAAGAAACAAGCAGAGCCCTGCTTCAACACTATCAGCGAAAAGGCTGTCTATGGCGCGTGGAAGGCGACTCGAGCGATGAAATCACTCCGAAGCTTCTTGCGGAGTTTGAGAGGAAGTTCTGCTAGGCCGTCCACTGCCTGAATCATATATGTATCATTGTGCTTGTACTATATACCACTATGCCTTTTGTCATCAGAGCTAGCGTTTCTTATATTTAGAGCAAATGTACCCCCTTCTTTGTTTTGGGCGGCGGCAGTGTTTTTCTCTTTTTTTCAATTGTTGGCACGCAATATCCTTGCAGGTAATTAATATTCACCTCCCAGGTGTCCAAGTTCCGGATGATGTTTATGATGGCCAGTACATAGGAAGATCAATCGTGGACATGGCGGCCCCAGGCCCAGAGGTGCATGCCAACTCACAAAAAAATGGGTGATACCTGTATTCTAAAATCCTTTAAATGCATGGGTCATCGCTATAATACAAGATCCGTATATCATGACTATATGCATGCCAAAGGCTCGTGATGTACGCCGTTATCTCGATTCCGTCGCGCGTAGCACACGCGCTCGTGCTCCAATGATATGCTCGAGTTTCTACCAAACATCGCTGAAAAAACATCATGCCCAGCCGTAAAAACAGTAAAGTAAAGACACAAGAAGCACATGGCCCGCACTTCCATCACTTCCCATTCTTCCCATTCTTCCCATTGCCATGGCCAATGCCATTGCCCTGGACCTCCAAGCCCGTCCTCGTCTTATATTCCCTCGGGCTCTCATACTCCTTATTATGCCGGAACCCCTTCCACATCCCATTCCCTTTCAACTTCGCCCACCACTCAGCAGACCGGTACTTGGCTTCCATGGCCTCACCTCCAAACTCCGCACCTGACTTGGCTTCATACACTGTCGCCAGCCCCCGTCTCAGCATCTCGTATGATACGTCCCGCCGGCGGAGCGGGAATGGAAAATCAAGAGCACGACGCACGTGGACAGTTGCCACTACGCGCTGGTACTGATCTGGCCGGTGCAGGTATGCGCGGACGCGGCGGTTGAGCAGGTACGACGTAAGCCATTCGTGCGCTTCGCGCGCATGCGGTTGTGCGGGGCGGCCAAAGTGCGCCAGCTCGGGGGCGTCGATTCCTGCTAGGCGGATGTGAATCTAGGGTGGATAGTATGTTAGCGACAGAGTTCATGTAAGCGTAGTGTCTATTGAACGCATTTCCAAACGTACTGTGTTATCCTTCAGCTCCTTTTTCGCCTTCGGGACTCTCTTCCAGGGTAGCCACCCCCACCCAGCAAGCCGCCCACCGGGCGTATGGAAAACCCTGAAGTTATCCCCATCGCCAACACTGGTTACTTTCCCAAGAATGCTCCGGCGGCGGAAATACCCTGCATCGATACTAGGCGCATCAGGAAACCGGCGAAGGTAAGACCGATGAAAGCGCGCGGCGCTGAGTATTGCGGTGGTCAAGATAAGGGTCGGGATAAGGGTTCGTGGCTCTGTGAACGCGGCCCAGTCCAGTGAGGCTTTGTTGTCTGTGTTCTTGTTGATTTTGTTTGTTATGAACGGGAATAGACTTTGTTTATCGTTGGTATCGGCGGGGTCCTGCGCTTCGGAAGCCCATGGCGGCCATCGCATGACGGCTCATGCTCTTAACTCTGTGAGAGTTGTGTGGGAGATTCTGCCGGTTCAAGAAGAAAGAAAAGCGTCGGAGTAAGGCCGGAGGTTACCAAGGTTGCTATGCGGCTTGCCGGTTGTCCGGGTGCGGGGCGGTCAAATATATAGTTCCTCCAATCGCGGTTCTCAACTTCGCGTATTGGGACATCTTCTGAGTGTTTATGGAATAATAAGTTCCTCAAAGATAGAGGTATGCATGTACGTTAAGACTGCAAGCATGATGTTGAAAACACTGATCTCTATACACCACAAAATATGTACAACTGTATGAAGACAACCGTAACCTCCAATTATCGATGGAACTAGAAAAATAACGAAGAGTCTACACCCCTGCGCCGTATAAACACTAAACAAGAATTAATCAAGAGATGAGACACGCGGGCGAGTCCACGTATACCACGTCTATTTCAGAGTCGCGGGAAGGCTAGCCTGAGCCTTGGATGCCGCTGCATCAACGGCCTTGCGAAGTTTCTTCTCTCTAAGGTTCTTGAGGTAAGCAAACAAGACAACGAAGAGGAGTTCCATCCTAAAGCCGTCAGTATATATCGTAGCAGTGATTTGAGATGGGGTTATACCTTTCTTTCGTCATCATGAGAAGACCTTGGACCAAAAGACCTTTTAGGATTTGAGGCCCGATGCCCTTGAATAAGGATAGCGGCCCCTCGTTCTGAACGATAAAGCGCATAACCTCGCTAAAAGTCTTGAATGGTTTCCCATTGCGGGCCGGGGGCGGGCGCGACTGGAGGCCAACCTTGGCAACAATCAAGGGTTGAGTTGCGATGGTGGCCATGGCCTTGGAGAGAGCACCGAGAACTGAGGCCACGATCAGTATCCGAATACTCCTGGAGCCATGCTACTTACGGAAGGCCTCCCATAGCTTGAGACTTTTCTTCCCGGGGAAAAGAATGTCTTTGAGACGCTGATACGCGCCATATGTAATAGCAGGGTTCACGACAAGAATTAAGCTTGCCTTGAGACCTCTCCATAGGCCGGACCAACCGTCTTCGCTGTTGACCACCTCCTTTCCGGTTTCGATCAAGCCCTTTCTATCATCCTTCGGCTGTGTTTGCTGGCGCGTGGTGATAACGGCAACTGGGATAGTGAAAATTTGAGCAACAGCACCAGCAACGGCACCAAGACTGAGCTCGATGGCCGTTCCTGGGGGTTTGGGCACACGTTCCGATGCCATGTAGAGCGTCCTCACGACACTGTACCAGTAGAAGTACGCAAAGTTTGTCGAGGCGACGCCAATAAGAGATCCGGTCATGCCCGAGTATAGTCCCTCAACACCTTCTTTGTCCATAATCTTCGTGAGCGCATCCCAGGTTGATTTATAGTGCACATCATCCGAGCTCTTCTCTTCCGCCTCGCCGGCCTTCTTCACTTGGACTTGGAGTTTCGTCTTGACCCTAAGTTCGTGATCGCAGTCAGTATTCGTCACTATTAAATGTCCCCAAAGAGAGAAAGTTTTGTACAAATCAAGCGGGTAGACCAATGCGTTCGCAAGAACCGCGCCAGTGGCACCCGCAACGGCGCTGCCCCACGGAGATAGGGCGGGCTTCGATTGACCAGCCATACTTCCGAACAGGGTTTCCTGCTTTCGATAATATACCGAGAACAACTGTTTATAAGATAGTAGACAAGCACGTTGTGTGTTTAGTGAGCGTCCGTTCAGTGCGATTTCGGTCGGGCTATGTACTCCGCTTTGACTGTGAGGGCCGAAGACGGAGGAATACCTTGATACAATCGAGGTGCAAGTAATTCTATGAACTCAACACAAGAGAGAAAACACCACTCAAGAAAACTCTAATAATTGAAAGATGCTGGAGACGATGAATACGAAAGGCACAGAGAGTAGAACCAAAAAAGAAAAACGGCAGAGCAGCCGGAGGTTCACCTCGGCGCGCATGACGAAACGAGCCGAGGTCCAGATGAACGTTAGAATTGGCGACATTTTTGGGCTGCAGGACTCGAGCTTATCGGCTTGCGGCGACCCTCTGCTTCCCGCACTCCCCACCGAGCAACACCAGCAGCCTTGACCGAACTAGCTTTGGTGAACGTCATCCTGTTTGCTAATTGCTTACAGATACACCTTATATGTTTTACATGTTTTATATGCTGTAAAATTGCATCCCTTCGTCCGATTATTGTTGATTGCAGGCTCGCCCCTCTGTGGATCCGGGGAAACGGTCGTTATTGACCTCATCCTGACTTCGGATGTGAGACTGCGGTTGATCAGCGGAGGCGTCCGAGAAAAGCACAGGCAGGATCGTGCATCTGGATTCCTGATAGGAGCACAGTGCATTTGAATGACTGACTTGAAAAGAGTGGGCTTTCTATGAAGGCGAAGACCCTGGCTGTTAATCGAGCCACTAGTCCACTTTGGGCCCAGGATGTCCAGGTCGTCCAGTACGCCCTCGCTGAAATCTTTGCTATCCCGTGCACAGGTATACATCCAGATACTATGCGTTGACCGCCGACTAATTCCTACTTAGAGAGCTGAACTTGATGTATCTGCTGCTTCGTCCCAGCAGCAGGCTTTGGCTGCTGCTGTAGATGCCGTGGAACACTACATGAAGGCACTTGTCTTGACGGACTCTCCCAGAGATAAAAACTTACTGGACGCCAAGTGCAAAGAGTGGCTTATGGTGGCAGAGAAGATTAAGGGGGCTGAAGACTGGCGTACCGCAACATGGTCTCGACATTCTGGACTTCGCACTCCAACATCAAGGCGTAAGCTCACAAATCGCGAGAAAATCATTCTCTACGAGGACGCAAAGCTGAACGGCTTTATATTTCCCCCCTGGGGATCAGAACCAAGCCCCAAAGAGTTCAAGACTGGTGCAGAAGGGGATGTGTTTTATACGTATGTTCATTAGCTTTATTATTATCCACAGGCTTGAACTTATGCCCTACTCTACCCAAGCATATTCTAACAGTGTGCAGTGATAAACCTGAGCTTCATCTTTCTAGCTTGCAAAGAGATATATTTGCTGGCTGGAAAAGGCCCCATGAACTGCTCTCTGGGCAAGTGAATGATGCTGGACAAACACTTACCCCGGTTATGTCTGTCCCCGGAAACACAGATCTAGTGCAGGACGTGTTGACGGATTGCTCTGTGGTCGCTAGTCTCTGCGCGACAACCTCAAGAAAGGAGCGTGGTTTTGGTCATGTGAGACAGCCTTGACTATTCAAAAGCATTACAGATGATTGACAAAAATAGAACCTCCTTCCGATTGTATATCCCTGCGTGTACCAATCAGTGGGGAATGAAACCTCGCCGTCTGGAAAGTACATATTTCGCTTCTATTTCAACGGATGCTTTCGCAAGGTGGTCATCGATGATCGCCTGCCATCGTCGAAGACTTCGAGATCCTTGTATATGATTGACCGAAACCATGATAATTTCCTATGGCCTGCTCTGGTCGAAAAGGCATACTTGAAAGTCCGCGGAGGTTATGAGTTCCCTGGAAGCAATTCTGGGACAGACCTCTGGGTGTTGACAGGCTGGATTCCTGAGCAAGTCTTTCTTCACAGTGATGACGTGACCGCTGAGCAAATCTGGGCGGCCGTTATCGAATCCTTCAAGTCTGGTGATGTCCTGTTGACGATCGGGACTGGGAAGCTTACGGAGACGGAGCAGAAGGAGCTTGGTCTTGTCAGTGAGCACGACTATGCAATTTTGGACATGAAGGAATTCAAAGGACGTCGACAAATGCTTATCAAAAACCCTTGGGCTGGGACTGATGCCGTGTACCCAGCACTTTTTGCCGACACGGAACCATTCCCCAACTCCCCTTTTCTCTCCCCTGGCACGTTCTGGATGGACTGCGAAAAAATCCTTCAAAATTTCGAGAACCTATATTTGAATTGGAATCCCGGCCTGTTCACATATCAGGAGAACATACACTTCGCATGGAATCTGTCGGCTGATAAAGGAATGGCAGGGTGCTTTGTAAAGAATCCACAGTTTTCCGTTTCTACTGAAAGCGGCGGAGAAGTCTGGTTATTGCTGGGAAGACATTTTAAAACGGTCGAATCCCGTGCCACGGTAGACGGCGACGGGTTGGGGTTCATCAGCATATACGTGTTTAAAGGGGGCAAGAGAGTATCTCTTAGCGATGGTGCGCTCCGCCGAGGTCCTTATGTCGATTCTCCCAACACTCTTATGAGACTCACAATACCCCCAAAAACGACTTACACTGTTGTCGTGTCCGAAGAGTCTTTACCTGCCGTTAGTCAGAACTTTACACTCTCTGCATTCTCTAAACTACCCATGCAAATATCGCATGCACCAAACAAGTATACGTGCGTGACCAAGATTCAGGGTTCCTGGACACTGGCCACAGCAGGGGGCAATGCGGAGTCGGCACGATACTCGCTAAACCCGCAGTTTAACATATCCGCCATTGACCCAACAGATATATCCATTGTCCTGGAGCCATCGGACCCTGAGCTTGCCACACATGTCAAACTGTTCTGGTCGAATGGAAAGCGTATAACCAGGGCCCGTAGCCGCGACATTGTTGCAGATAGTGGTGATTACCGCCGCGGAGGCTCTCTCGCAGAAAAGCAGGACCTGGAGCCGGGAAAGTACACTATCGTTGTCTCCACATTTGCTCCTGACCAAACCGGACCTTTCACACTTTGGGTTTCCACGAATATCGCGTGTGAGGTAACACAATTTCCTTCAGAAGCGGCTGGGCGGCGTGCTGTGTTGTCTGATATTGGAGTCCTACTCCCTGGCCAGGACAGAATGCTTGCACCCTTGCAAGCGTCTCGACTGACACGAGTTAAGCTCATTGCGCGGAGCCGCGACTCCAAGATCGGTAATCGACCCGTTGGACCCTCTCCCGTCTTGATGAGCGTTGAGCTCGGCCAAGGGCCGTACAAAGAGACTCTGGCAAAGTCTGAAGATGGGGAATATAGCGATGCGATTTCCGGCGTACGCGTGGAAGACTTTGATCTGCAACCTGGCTTGGAAGATAGGGGCGGAGCGTGGATTGTGCTTGAAAGAATCGGAGGACCTGGAGGTCAGGTCGAAGATCATTTTGAGGTCGAAGCTCTGGGGGAAGAAAGGGTCGAAATTGGGGAATGGATAGTTGAAGAAGCATGACTGCTGAAGGTTTCTATATGTGTACTACTATCGCCTGGATGTTTTCTTCTGAGGAACCGCAGGTACCATGCTTGAGATTTAACTGTTTGTTGTTTTCAATTGTCTACTACATACTACGTACTGGTTTAGTCCACAGTAGCGACACTACTTAGTGCGGGGAGGCAGCCGCAAACTAGCCCCGTCCCGCAGGAACCTCCCAAGTTCCAACGTCATCCCCACCTTGACATCGCATTTCTTCCCTTCAACTGTACCCAAACTGACCAGAACGCGAACTCGAGCCCACAATAATGGCGAGCAATATTCCCGCTACCCTGAGGTCTGCGGACATCGGGCGGTTTGCCGTGCGAGCAGCCCAGCTCGAAAAAGCGAAGCCCATCATTGCCTACTGGTGTGAGTCAATGCGATCTACTCTTGACTGATCTCACACCAACGAGACTGCTTTGTGCGATAGGCAACTTCTACATTGTGAACCAAGTTATCGAGAAAGGCCTACATACTACGGACGACGGAGTGAAACTGTACACCACGGACCTAATGGAGAAACTGGAACAAGTACGTTAACAGATGACAATTATCGAGTATCTAGGTTGGCTCTCAGACAGGGTGCTGACAAGCTGCCGTTACGAAGTTTCAAACTGAGAACCGCGACAATGATGCTATCACGGACTCAATGGCGGCTAGTGCTTATGTGGAGGAATTTGGCCTTGAAGTTTTTGGTCGTGCAGAGGCCGCTATGCGGGCCGACAAAGTAACCAAGTCCGTGACATTCACCCTGGAGGTTGTATAGGGAGCTCACCTGTTCTAGACAAACAGCAGATACCTTCCAGGCGGCTGCGACCTTTCTCGAGTTATGCCAGATCTGGAGCCCTCTCGAAGCGGAAGTTGCTGCCAAGGTGAAATTTGCGAAGTACCACGCTCTAAGAATTGTTAAGGCAGTCAAAGCCGGAGAGGACCCGAACGCGTCGAACCCAAAGATTGAGGAGCCGGAAGAGGGGCTAGCAGCAGAGGAAGCAAGTGAGCTTGGGGCACCCGCTGTGTCTCCGTCGCAAGCAGCATTGCAACCCAAAGTCGAGGACGATCCAGACGAATCCCAATACGCGCATTCACCTAGCCCGTCGCCTATCCTACCACAGCCGCCAACAACCTTTACTGAACTACCATCCGCTCCGCAGGGTCCTGCATCGGACTCTAGTCGGGGCTTAGATGTGGATCCAGCTCAAGACTCACCACTCAATCTTCCATCAACACCGAATACTTTTACAACTCGAGCAGCCCCGAATCTTCCTGATACGCCGACTAACATTGGAGGGTACCACCGCCCCAAGCCCTCTAATGAATTCCAATCGTTTCCGCCCCCATCTGCAATACCCCCCTCGAGCCCAACGACTGCTTCGCACGATATAGACTCTTTCTATAACGCGCCTAGCGCCGCCGATTCTTCGCGATTCGTGCCACTCGCCGCTCCCAGCCAAGCGTCAATTCCAACATATCAGCCTTCACCTGCAGGACCGACACCCACTGCTGCTCCTGTGTCCTCCAATCAAACCATTTCTCACAATGTCGATGATCAAGCGATATCACTGGCTCAAAAGCATGCACGATGGGCCGTATCGGCCCTCACATTTGACGATGTCAACACAGCCATCAAGGAGCTACGGAATTCTCTCAAGTATCTTGGTGCGGAGTAACAGAACTCTTTGGGTTGTTAGAATAGAACCCTTTAGAGGGAACGAATATATGTATGGGAAGGTTTTTGCACTGATAATGACCGCTTAGCCATTGTATGTAATAATATTACCATCCCGCTAATGACTTTTATGATACAATAACAAAGTTTTTTGGCACCACAAGTGAGTCTTCTTCCAAAGCCCTCTGTATTGATAGCAACAAATACTGCCTTGACTCCATTCCCCCCAAAAGGCACTAAGGTTTTGATATCGACTGCGACAGTTGCAGTAGTATTCGCATTATCTACATTTTGATGTTCTGACCGGAAAGATCTAAAGCGAGTCAACCTTTGCCGCCCTTTGTCGTGCGGTAATAGCATCATGTTCTTATGATACTTCCTCACCCAGCGCCCATCAGGGGCTCCTCGCAGCAATAAGATCCAAACGACAGAGATTTTACCACAGACACAAACTTGAGAGGTTCAGACGGGCAGCTTTTAATCACAGCAGTCTTCAATAAGGAGACATCATTTTCAAGGGCCTTCTGGTGAACAAGAGCCTCTGGTGAACCGGTACTCTGACAATTCAGCTCCTGCCTGCACCCTCTGAGAACAACACGACTTTCGCCATTCACATTTGCACTCTTTCTCTCGCCTTCAAACATCAAACTCTTGTTAATCACCCATCCACCCAATGAGGGCTTGTCATCAGCAATTGGAAGCTTGCCATCTTCGTCTGCATTGTCACCATGGCCCAATCTACCAGAGCCAGCCTAGCTATGACCACCGATACCTTGACCAGAGCCCCTGGCTTGAACGTTGAGGATCTTTCATCTTGCAGACGCGACCGCGACTTTACAAACATACTCGACATCAAGTATCATTATCATTCGGCTTTCTTGAAGAAGATCAGAAGGCATGTCGAGACCTTCCATACCTGGAAAGAGCTTCGTCAGTCGCCGGCTACGCTGAAGCTTTGCGTTGACCAGTTCTTGACCCATTACGGAGAAGAGTACTGGGGTATCCAGAATCGTGAAAAGTATATCATGTCGGACTCCATAGCTCGTGGTGACGATGTTCGCTATCCCGAGGATGCTCCCGAGTGAGTTGTTTGCCCTACCTGCCTTTCGTCCTGACTCTTCATTTTTTCTGGTCTCCGTGCTGGACGGCAGCTGACTCTTCCAACTTAGAATTAACCAGGCTCTTGTGCTCCTCTTCAAAAAGAAGGCCGACAGCCTCGTGAAGGAAGAGCCCGCGTCTTCCCAGACCTCAATTACTGCAGCACTCACACGCATGCCTAAAATTGGTATCTCACCTGAGACAGAAGCACCCGGAGAACTTGCATACACTCCCACCGAACACAATGGAGAGAATAACAACGATGACAACGATGACGAAGAAGACGTTCAACCTCGCCCCATCAGAAAACGCCGAACCTCTGTGCTTCCAATTCGCCTCCCTACCATCTCCGACGCGAGCTCTCTGACTTCGTTCTCGCCCCAGTTAGTTAGAACTAACAGTCCTGCATCTCCTGGAATCTCGAGCACGACTAGCCTCAGTCTAGTGGATGCTCACCTTTCTGAAGCTCTCCGCTCTAAATGGCGCCGCGACACCTTCTTCCTAGTAACGACCGACACCGCCGAAGCCGCGCCTGCCTGGACCAAATTTGTCGACTGTAAATCTGCCTCGTCCTTCCTTCTTGAGATGGGTCGCGCGCGTGGCCTTGAGAAGAAGTGGTGGACCCCTAATGCTCAAATTGAGTTTGAGGGCGAAGCTACGGTGAGTCAAGATGACCATGTTGCTGCCGCTCAACAGGTTATCTCTATGGCCTCTGTCAAGCTCGAGTGGTCTGGCAAGGAGGTTCTCGTGCGCTGGGGGAATGATAGTGACTGGACGATTGTATTGCGGCTCATTCAGAAGGGTTGGGTTGCGAAGGAGTTTGGTTACCAGATTATTGAGACTTTTGAGATCCGTGTTGTACTTCACTTGGAGCAGTAAGGCAATGTGCACGACGGCATAGTTTGGAGGTGCTTTGACGATGTATGGATTGGATTGGATGAAACCAGAGTACTCCCGGAGTTGACTTGATTAACGAACATCTATTGACAGC
Organism: Aspergillus incahuasiensis; assembly: GCA_003719405.1. Classification (NCBI taxonomy): domain Eukaryota; kingdom Fungi; phylum Ascomycota; class Eurotiomycetes; order Eurotiales; family Aspergillaceae; genus Aspergillus; species Aspergillus incahuasiensis. The sequence goes on along the minus strand of RHLP01000163.1, from coordinate 95,334 downwards.
ATCTTGACCAAATAAAATAGTCAGGATTTTTGCAGAAAATTATGGACTGTTCGAAGAACGCTTTGCAGAGGGGCATACCGATGGTATGATGTGTTGTAGAAGTGGGTAGCTATCTGCTGTTTAAGCCCTGTACTTGTACCTACCCTATTGAAGCCATGACCTCGAACCCTACCACCTCCAACCCTCGACCACTACGAAGCCGAACTTCCTATTAAAATTCAATTATGGGCTCAGAAAAGAAACACCGTTGAATCAGAGCAGGCTCAGGAATTGTATCCTCGAGTCCTTCTGTTGCAAGCCAAATGCTCCCCTGGCTTCAAAGCCAAGAGTCAGGAGTCAGGCCTGATTCAGGAGCTCCGAGACCGAATCCGGTCCAGCTTCTCCGCAATTCGCAGCCCGGCATTTAGGCTGGCACGAACCATGGAACAAAGCATGCGAAGCTCATAGATCGAGTCACTGACGTCAACGGATCTTCTTCAACGGCAGCTTACAGAATTCCAAATGCATTTGAAAGATCACTGGTAATGCAATTTGATCTTCACCTAGTCAGTCTGAAACAGGACATCAGAAGCGACAAGGGACTGGATCAATTGGAGGGGTCTCTTAGACTAAGAGACGGGGGGTTGCATCGCAACTTCGAAAGCAGATAATAGAGTGGATTAAGATTAAACATCCCCACTGAACCGCAGATCCTGGCTTATTCCCTGCAGATGATCAAGCGGGAAATCCTCCGCTGCGGCGCTGATGCAGCGATGCAATGGCGATGCAGGGATAAGGGGATTTTAATTTAGGGGAAGGAGCATGACGTTGGCCATGGCTCAATTTATCCGAAGCGCTGTCTGTTTGACTGTTAAGGTGCTTCGAGTAAGCGATGCGATGATTCTGCAGTCTGCAGTACTCCGTACGCATCTGCATGCTCTATTACGATTGCCTCCCTGGACTTTGTTTGTTCATCACTCATCCCTGCAGCCACAAGGAAGTCGGGTACTAGTTGGAAACCAGCAACTGCTAATCACATGGTTACTCACCATCCCGTCGCCGACTGCGCAGTGCGTTGCAGTCCTGCAGAATCTGTTGAGGTTGCCTTAGCCACTTGACCCCGGCGTTTATAGCCTAGCCTTTGCCTTGCGTGACATTCGTTTATTCCACCAGTCAGCTCTGCGGTAAGGGGCAGTAGCCTTGTCGATGACAGGAAGGAAAGGTGCAGATGCAGGCAGATCTCCAAGAATAACTTCTGCTGTGGTAACAGTCCTCGAGAAGTGAGACAGTTCGTCAAGGTCTTAAACCTAAGCGCAAAGTCAAAACCAGGTACTGCTCAGTGCACACTGGTCAGTGACGGACCACGACCGAGGTTCGAACGCATGGATCATGACCCATTTCATCCATATCCATGGTGTTCACCTCGGATATCAAATCTTGGGTGGAGATAAAGGCGGTAGTCTCTCTGGCACAGATGGAGTGCTCCGTACGCCGTGGAAGCTTCAGATAGATAGATGCTAGATCTCCGAAGCTGTTTTTCGGTCATTGTAAGTAGGTTGCTCTAATATATACTCTGTACCAAGGTACAACGGGCACCCTGCGGCTCTAGACTCTGCCTGCAGATGAAAGGCTTCAAACTCGGAATTCCTCCAGCAAAACAGGTCCGGGCAGATTGAGATACTCCGGAGTCAAATTTCCTGGGGTGGAGCGTGAAGTGCATACGTCCCACAACGCGTCGCTTGGCAGGGGAACGACAGTTTGGCCTGTCCGCATGACCTGAGCCCACGATGCCGCCGAAATTTCTAGATGCAGCGCTAACGGCGTTCGCTCGGCGATGGCTTGGAGGGGAGCGTCATCCCCGTATTTGCGGTGTGGTTGCTTTTTCTGCTCGCTTCCCAGCAATATAATCGTGGCTTGGGCTCGAAGGATTCATGAGAGGCACTGACACCGGTCATATTATTGAAGCATAATCTGAAAATAGCCATCGTAACCGTGTTAGTCCATGTATGGAGAAGGCCCGTGATGTGGTCATAGTGTAGCTAGTTGGCAGGGGGAAAGGGATCAACAGTTCACCAACGAGGCGCCGCGCAGTATATGCCAGGATTGCTTTCCTGGCCACTGGACACTGAAATGGGCCAGTAGCCGTCTAGCTCTGGAGACTCAACAGGTCAAGTTGACAGAGTCCCGTCCGAATGCCCGGGGTGTGCATCAAATTGTGAAATCCGATTATTGGAATATGAATCGTCGTCTGGCCTAAACGGGTTAAACTTACCCCCAATAAGGTTCTCCTCTCCCTCCTCCCAGTCAGTTCGTTCGCTTCCCTCGCGTCTCCCTCTCCTCTCCTCTTTTCTTCTCTGCTTCCTTGCTTTATCTTCTTAAATCTCCCCTAGGGCGCTCAACGATCCAACTGCACTTCTCCGGAAATACAACGCCGCAAACGGAAATCGAGTCCATATCATCGGCTCTCCCGAACCGTTTCTACCATCAGCACCACCAAACCGAGTCCTACTTTTTTCTTCGTCTATCCCCCGCATTAATTAAGTCGTACTCGCGGCGGGGTGCGACAGTCTGCTTGGGCTGTAACTGTACAATAATCTATAAGCTTGCGACAGAAGACGGACCTGCAGGATCAACATACCTTATCGCCCCTCTTTCGCCATGGCCGACAAGAAGCCATCCGTCCTGATTATCGGAGGTTTGGGTATGTGCCTGCACCGAATCTTTTCCCTCTGTTCGCACTCGGAGGAAGAACACTCATGCCTAATTTTGACTGTCATGTAGGATTTATCGGTCGTCATCTTGCGCTGTACATCCACGAAAACAACCTAGCATCGGAAGTAAGACTCGTTGACAAGGTCCTGCCGCAGCTAGCCTGGCTAGCCCCCGAATTCGAAGAAGCTTGCTCCAAGGACAAGTTCGTTCAAGCTGACGCTAGCCGGGAACGTGAGTACTATATTCGATTTGAGCTGGCCTAGTGGTAAAGTTCTCCGCTAATATCTTTTCTTTCCCGCTTAGAGCATTTCCCGCGCATCTTCGATCGCGCCAATGGCGAACAGTTCGACTACGTGATCAACTGCGGCGGTGAAACGAGGTACTCTCAGCCCGACGACGTCTACGAGGCCCGAGTCTACAACCTCAGCGTGGCACTAGGTCGTGAGGTAGCTCGCCGCGGAATCAAGTCTCTCGTTGAGTGTTCCACTGCCCATGTATACAAAGGTGGTTCAAGCCCTCGGAAAGAAAGCGATAAACTGCAAGCATGGCACAAACTAGCGAAATGGAAGTTGAAGGCAAACGACGAGCTGGTCAAGATCCCTAACCTTCATCATGTTGTGTTGCGACTGCCAAATGTCTTTGGCGAATATGAATCTGGCTACTTCGCGATGGGAATTTGTCTTGCCCGGGTTCACCTGGACATGCAAAGCGAACTAGAGCTTCTCTACTCTAAAGACCTGAAGACCAATACCCTCTACGTCAAAGACGCAGCTAGCGCCCTGTGGAAAGCCGCTGAATGGAGATATAATGCTCCAACAGATGGTTCCGCCCCGATGCTTTTCAACGTTGTTGATCACAATGATACCCGTCAACAACATGTGGCTGACGCTCTTATGGAGGTCTTTGGAATCAAATGCTCGTTTCTGGGCTCCCTGGCGTCCCAACTGGCGAAATTGAACCTGGACGATGTCATTGACGACATAAATGAGGAGTCTTTACAAGGATGGTCTGACTTGGTCGAAGAAATGGGAATTGAACGCCCGGGCCCGATCAGTCCGTTCATTGAGAGAGATGCTATCCAAGATCAGGACATGTCACTTGATGGTAGTCTCTTTGAAACAACCACAGGCTGGAAACCGACCAGGAACTTCGACGCTCAGAGTGTTCGCGACATTGTCGAAAGTTATAAGCGGATGGGTTGGTGGCCATGAAACATTGCGTTACGCAAACGTATCCCCTTCACTATGTCCACTTGTCAAACCTTCCAGCGCAGAGACCGATGGACACCGCTAATGACCCTTGATAACGAAAGCCGTGGTACTATGAACACCGCGTATGATGACTACGGAATCTGCACCACCATACCATAGATCAATTCGACCCTCGGATCTTCTCGATCAAAAGCACTCACCTACTACATATAGACCGCATTTTCTTCGCCATCTCTTTCGTTTTCTGAACGGCCAAAAATCACGCACCCACCCGGACAGCCCTGTCTGTAATCTATAATATCCTTTCTTTTCTGCTTGGGCATTTGTTTCGACTTCTCCAGCTGGGCTGGAACACTGGGCTTGTTCCATCTCGATGTCCTGTCAAATATACCTGCATATCTGTGTGCCTACAAGCCTGTGTGCTCTCAGCATCGTGAAGCATTTTCTCTTTCTCTTTCTCCCTCCCTCTCTTTGTCTATACATTACCATTTCCCTTCTGCTACATTTCTGTGAGCGTTTCATCCTGGCCTTGAGTCAGTTATGTCGTTGTCATAGCAAGCATGCCGGACTGTTAGAGCTGGACTGTTGACCGGAGCGCATTGATTCCTGGATGAACCATTTTCCCCCATCTCGTTCTATTACCCACGGCTGTACTTTTAATCCTGATAGGATTATCTACGGCATTTCCAATACACTTCTCCGTACTTTGAGGCATTAGGGTAATTACCTAGGACGAGACCGCCTGTAAACCCATTTGGCAATAGAGAACCGCGGGGTCGATGGAATCGAGTTTATGAAAAATCTACAGACGAGAAGTCTACGGCAGGAATCGCTGTTCAGCTGAATATTGGTTCGAATCTTCTAACTGTAAAAATAGCTAGGTAAGGAAATATAAATCCTGGTGTATAAGTATAGTATAGCTTGTCGTATGTCTTCTTTCGCTGATGATTCCCACTGGCTAAGACAAGACTCTGGGTAAGAACAGACGAAAACGACATTGAGGGTGGTACGGAGTAGATGGGGGCCTTGCGGCAATGTCGCGGGCTGAGGGTGAGAATTTGTGCTTTACATGAGGTAGAAGAGGAGACAATAGAGAGAAAAAAGCACAGGTGCTTGAATATGCGGAATGGTTTAAGGAAAAGGTGCAACAGTTGCTGAGGAAGAGATCAATAACCAGAAAAGGAGCCAATGTAGTTCGTTTTAAAACTCCCAGTTTTCGTCGACGGACTTGATGGCCCACTCGAACTTCTCCCGCAAAGACTTCGAGAAGAACTTCTCAATCGGAACGTCGAACTTCTTGCTGAAGACGACCGTGAGCCGAGGATCGATGTAGTTCTAATAAGTTTTAGTGAACATCGATTAATGCAGCAAAACGGCACTGGGTCACGTACAATCTTCGAAGTACCGAGGGCCACTTCCTTATTGTCTTCCTTATCTTGGGCCTGAAGCTCCATGTTGTCGATGCGCTGCTGGAGTTTGACGATAGAAGCTTCCAGCTTCTCGACAGTTGGGCCTCGGCCTTCGGCTTCCACTTTGCCAGTCTTGTTCTCCTTGTTGTATTTCTTTTCCAATTCTTTGACAGCCTCCAATCGGGTTTCGAGCTCACTCGCTTTCATCTCCTTTTCACCCTCTGCCGCAAGCTTTTCGTTATCCTTTTCGAACTTCTTCTTGATCTTCTGAGTCTGCTCTTCAATCAGGTAAGCCTGATGTTCCTTGATCCACTCCTTATCAATGTCTTCATCCAATTCGAAGAACTGAGCACCCTTCTTTTTTTTCAAGGACGGCTCCAGATCGAGCATCATCTGCTTGAGACGCCATTTTTGATACCGCTGTCCCTTGATCTGTACAGGAGGGGACTGTTAGCCAGATGCGCCTCCGAGATTAAGTAAAGACTGGACTTACTCGCTCGCTCATCTTTTCCATTTGGTTAGCGTGTGCTGCTCCGACTGTGCGCTTGTGATTACACAGAATAGCGACTCGCCGATTCGCATCATTGTACGCCTTAACCTTTTCGGCATTGGTACCAGTGGCATGCATATCTTTGAGCAGTTCAGACATTGTGTGGGAAGCGTTATAGGTACGGAACACCTTGGCTGTTAAACCCTGCATGTACTGGGAGAGATGCTTGTTAAGGGCAGATGTCTATGGAGATTAGCGACCGCTTGCCGCAGAGATTTCTCAAAGACACGACCTACAGTTAAGCGATCAAAGATTTCGTCACCCTCTTTCTTGGGAGCCTTCTTGAAGATCTTCAGGTTTTTGAAGACTTGAGGATCGACTTCAACCTCATCGTAGAATCGGATACTGTCTTTACCTAGGAAATCAAAGACCACCTTGTTAGGAGGTTTGAGCGTTACATTCTCATATTTCAGAGAGCAACATCCGACCGTTTCGGCCTCGTCTTCACCCTTCTCGTTACCAGCACGAAGAGCAAACTGATCAATAAGGTAAACAGCGGTGGCCTTCTGTCGCTCTACCATCAACTCATGTTTCAGATTCTTCTGGTAATCTTTGCGAATTCGAGCAATGTGTTTCGTGAGTTCACGGGCCTTCTCGAACTTTTTGAAGTCACTCTGGCCCTTAACGTCGGAATTAGCGGCAAGCATGACGTACTTATAGTTGCCGTTGATATTCTCCTGCCACATGGCGAGCCATGTGCCTTCTTGGTCATGCTTCACTTCCTTCCACTTGTGGCCCTCGGGCGGAGGAGGCACGGGAGCCTCCTTGCCGATGTTGATGGTGATTTGCTCAGGCTCAACTCGGGACTTTACACGACCGGTTTTGGGGTGCTCACCGCGGCCACGGAAAAGCGAAGGAGGTTCGACTCGGAAGTTGCCGACTTTCTGCTTGCGACCGTCCCAAATGCAGTACATGTAGAGGGCCTCCTGCTCATCCTTCTCGGCCTTGAGACGTTTCTTCTCAGCGGGTGGTAGGGCCTTTTTTTCCTGGCGCTGCGCATCATAGTACTGGAAAATGGGCTGAAAGTCGCACTTCGAGAATTCCTTGATATCAACCTTGTTACCCTTCTGATCTTTTGCGCCGCCGGTCTTTTTAAGAATGTCCTTAAAGTCTCCGAAGAAATTCTTCTGGAAGGTGGGATTTTCCACATGCTGAGTTGAGTTCAGCATACCGCCGAAGAAACCGGCAACTTCTTCTGCATCGGGGTGCAGGTCGATAGGTATGCCGTCATATTTCATCTTGACGTTCTTGGGGAGTGGTTCGTAAGGCGGCGGGAAAACCACGCCGTTGTGCTCGAGGGTTGTCCATTTGATCGTTCCATCACCCTTGGTGGGGTCCTCCCACCACCTGTATTCTTCTTCATCCGCATCTTCAGCCTCTTCGCTTTCCTCCTTCTTGACAGCTGCAGCCTTCCCATTCTTTTTCGCCGCAGTAGATTGCGCCGATTTCGGCTCAGCCTTGACTTGCTTCAATGTTTGCTTGGCAGAAACGGGTTCCTTTTTCACCCCATTTGCTTGCCTCTTAACAGTAGTTGCTGACTTGGCAGTTTTTCGGGTGGGCTCCGCATTCTTCTCTGCTTTGACCTGAATCTTCTTCTTTTCAGCAGCTAGCTTCCTCTCGATTGGTACATCAGAGTCAGATTCCTCGCCAATGGCCGTCTCCGAAGCCTTGGGAAGTTTCTTTCCATTGAGTGCGAGTGGGACATCGTCATCCGTCTCTGGATCCTCGTGTTTCACTGAAGTGCGTCGTCGCTTGCTCTGTCGGGGAGTCAGCCGCTGGAGCAAACATCGACAGCAAGGATGCCGTAGGGGATGGGGGCACGGGTGGGCGTACCAAAGGCTCGTCCTCCTCACTACTTTCGGGTTCCGCGTACGACTTTGCTTGGCCAACACTGTTTCGCGACTTTCGCTTGCTAGCACTGGCGGCAGAATTCGCATCATTCATCTCGATGTCTTCGTCCTTTTGCACTGGGCCGAACCTGATGGAGATGCCAGGTTCGACATTACCGTTGGTGTCGGTTGCGCCATTCACTTTCACGTTGGATTGGCCATCTGCTTGCGGACGTATGAAGATTAGAACTGTAGATAGACTTGATATAACTTCCGAAGGATCGCCGAGTTCAGGGAAGCCATGCGCATTGGCGTGAGGAAAACAAGCCGTCACTTACCAGAAGACCTGCCGTTCATTTTGACGAGTGGGGTATCATCCTCTGAGGAGCTCATTGTTTTGGCCAAGCAACGGGCAGGACTGTACCGTGGAGTCAAAGTAGAAAAGAAACGGGTTCTAGAAGCAGCCAGGTAGCGACTTGGGCTATAGAGCGACGCTGGCGCTCGAAGGACTTGACGAAGAATGAAGTCAATGATGATTGACCAATGAAAAGGGAGAATAGGCAGAAGTAAGAGAATTGAAGAAACAGCAAAGGATTAAAAGGAGAGTGACATGGGATGCGCAAGGATAGGAGAAAAGCGGAGAGTAAAAAGCGCACGCGAGTGACAAATGAGTCGAGGAGAGGAAGAAAAGGAAAGGAATGGAAAGCGAGGCTGTCTTAGAGGTTCTGAGGCGATCCGGCCTTCACCATGTTTCTCCGGACCGTCAGCCACTCTGCTTGCAGGACAATGCATGCCTGGCCTCTCAGGCTGGAGATTTCTGAGCGCTGGCCGGGAATCCGGGAAAGGTCACGTGAAAACACTGCTGGTCTCAATCGTCCGCCGTGGCAGCTTCCCGGCTAGGACTAGTCTTCCGGGTGTCGGAAGAACAGAAACAGGAGTCGAATTCGTCCACTTCCCATCATCCACCGTTGACCACCTCCGCCGGCGATTGAACCCCGTGGTGATCCCATCCTCGCCGTCTCGTCGCTTGTATCACCGGATATCCATTTCTCTTAGACACACGGTCCGATCTCACTATGCTTACCCGCGCTGTTCGTCCGGCCGTCAGGGCTGGTGCCGCTGCGGTCACCCGGTAAGTTCTCTTCCGGTAAACAGCTCGCCCACGGCTTCTACGGTCTTTGGCATCGGAGCATCAGAAAGAATTAAATTCAGACATATGAGCGGATTGGCGATGGCTACTGACCCTGTTGAAGCACTGCGCCCCCCAATGCTGCCAACTTTGCGACCCTGCGTGAAATCGAAGGCCGTCTCAAGTCTATCAAGAACATCAAGAAGATCACCAACACGATGAAGGTCATTGCCTCCACCCGTTTGACCCGCGCCCAGAAGGCTATGGAGGACTCTCGTGCCTACGGTCAGACCTCCAACACCCTCTTCGAACAGGCCGAGACCAAAGCCCTCGAGGATAAGAAGACCCTGTTCGTCGTCGCTAGCTCCGACAAGGGTCTTTGCGGTGGTATTCACTCCGGTCTCAGCAAGGCCACTCGTCGCGCCCTCGAGGCCAACCCCAACGCCGACCTTGTTATTCTCGGCGAGAAGGCCAAGGCCCAACTTTCTCGTACCAGCCCCGACGCCATCGTCCTCAGCTTCGCCAACGTCTGCAAGGATATCCCCACCTTCGCTGATGCGCAGGCCGTTGCCGACCAAATTGCTCTCCTCCCCACCGACTACGCCAGCGTTAAGATCATCTACAACAAGTTTGTTAACGCTCAGAGCTACGAAGCCGAGACCGTCGAGGCCTACTCCGAGGAGGCCATCACCCAGTCCCGTTAGTGCTCCAGTTTCTTTCGAAGAGCTATATGATGCTGATATCATCTAGCCAACTTCTCCGCGTACGAGGCTGATGAGGAGACCCTCTCTAACCTCCGCGAGTACGCTCTCGCTAACAACCTGTTCTGGGCTATGGCTGAAGGTCACGCCTGTGAGATCTCTGTAAGTTCGCCTCCGTAATATTATTGAATTTCACATAGCTAATCATTCAACAGGCCCGTCGTAATGCTATGGAGGCAAGTACCATCGGGGATCACGTAATGGAATTACAGCCAGATTAACTGTCTTCTCTAGAACGCCTCCAAGAACGCTGGTGAGATGATCGACAAGTGAGTATCGGCGAACCTTGTCAGCATATAGCAGACTTCTGACATTATTACAGGTTCCAGATTCTGTACAACCGTCAACGTCAAGCCGCCATTACTGGCGAACTGGTTGAGATTATCACCGGTGCCGCCGCCAGCGCTGAATAGACGCTGTTATGATATCTCATGGGAGGGAGTCGCCATATGTAGACTAACTCATACGTACCTAGATTCTCACCAACCTGTAAAATCTATCTCTATACATTTCATCTGTCCCATCGCTTATTTTCTCTTCCATGCACAGCCCCAAACTGTGCAATAAAAACCCAGCTGCTTGACTGTTGACTCTTATGACAGGGATCAATTGAACCCAACTAACCCCAGACCGAGTCCTGTTTCTAAGGTAGAGTGGGAATGTGAGTTCATTCACTTGTTCTTGCCAGTCTGGGCCTCTTTCCCTCTTAGTCACTTTTCTTCTGTTCACTCTCTCTCCCAAGTCAACTCTCACTAAGTAGTGACCCGCAGTGAACCCATTTGACCTCTTCAATTCCCTTTCTCTTGGATGGATGGTCCCAACTTTTCACTCTGGTCAAGCGCTGTTACGATCCCCATCCCAGGGCCCACTTGCTCTTACAAAACATTGAACACCCAACAATGGCTGGTCCGTCAAGAATGCAGATGAACTGCTACAAGATCCTGGAGATATCGCCCGATTCCTCGCTCAAAGACATCAACAGTGCGTACAAAAAGCTGGCTTTGAAACACCACCCGGACAAAACAAGAGGGGCTGATGATGCTGCCATCAAATTCCAGCAGGTAAACGCCAACCCTTTCCCAGCTTCGTTCGTATTTGCCACTTGGAAACTCGAGAGATAACATCACCTAGATAACCGAAGCCGTCGAAATCCTCCGAGACACAAGTACTCGTAGAGAACACGACAAGCACTTCGGTCAAAGATACAAACCCTTAAGCGAAGAGGACCGTCTCTTCAATGACCCTACCTACAAGGGCTGGAAACCAAACAACTTGTGTCGAAGCACTTACGTCCGTAAAGATCGGTACATGTTCACCTACGGCGAAAGCGTTCATATGAACCCTACTTCAAAAGAGTCACAGGAAGAACTAGCTCGCTGTCAGAGAGCTCGGGAGGAGGAGGCAGAGAAAGTGAACCAAGAAAACATCCGTCGGGCTGCTGAGAGCTCAGCCGCAAAACCTGCAGCAAAGAAGACAACCCGTCGGAAAATCTGGCGGGAAATTTGGAACCCGGACGAGGAAGAACTAGCTCGCTGTGAAAGAGCTCGAAATCAAGAGTCAGATAAGGCAAATCAAGAGACCATCCGTCGAGCTGCCGAGAAACTTGCTGCTGCCGAGTCAGCGAAGGAAACGAATCACCGAAAGACGTGGCCGTTTGTCCTGAACCCTGACGCAGAGTCTTTCAGAGCACCCGGGCAAACATACAATGGTGGAGCATACAGTGGTTTTCGGCCTGTTTGGTGGGCTGGAGCAGAGCCCAACGAGGATAGCAATGATTTGGTCGAAAATGATCTTAGTGATCTTGTTGAAGTTGACATAGAGGTGGAAGCTGATGAAAAGGATGAACATGCGCTTCGTACTGATCTCCTGCCCCAGATTCACGGTAACGCTACTACTGAAGCTCGGCTTAGGGCCAAATCTAGACCTCATGTCGAAATTGTCCATGGTGAAGACGAGTCATGCTTGGAACCAGCGTCTGTATTCAAGACCGAATTTGATCATCAAGCCGAGTCCGAGATCGCCACTGAACCTCATTTCGAAGATGTTTTGACTTTTGGAAAAGAACGTAAAGCGGATCATGGACATCATAGTGAAGCAAACATCGTCGTTGACACTACTGCCAGTGAGCACGATTCTGTTTACACGGCATCACCCGAACGTATCATGACAGAAGACTTGCATGTGCCCCAGGACCTGCCCAACCGCACGATGAGCGGTGCCTGGCCCCCTTCGAGCAACGGCACTCTATTCAAAGCAGATGAGTTCTCCGCCGCAAATGGAGACGATGAGAGCACAGGGTCTATATATTACGACTTTAGTGATGGCCCACCACTCAATTCAAATCGTTGTGGAAGCGTAGAATACCAAGATTCCTCCACCAAAGACATGTCTAGCGTCACTCCTAGTGAGAGCTCGCTGATCTCTGTGTGGTACGACTTTGTCGAGTTCGATGAAGCAAATGTCTACCCTTATTTGGCCCCATTTATCCCATACTTTACCGCGAAGCTGGCAGCAAAGGGTGGCCGTTACAACAAAGATGATTTCCACGGCGAACTTAGAGGAATGGTCATGGAGACGTACTGCGGCTGGCTCGAGACTCTGCGTTTCACTATTCCAGGTGCAACAGACCCTGTGAATGCCTTGAACCCTCATGACTGTCGCCACCTCGGATACTGGAAAAAAGACCTCGGTCACGAAGACTGCAAAATCTGTGGTCTGTGGAAACCGATATACACGCTTGTTTGTCCGGGCTGCGGGATCAAAAAGTGCGTAAGGTGCAAGTTTGACGAAGTCCATTAACCTGGACTATACATTTCCCTATATTTGGTCCCGAATACAAGCCTAGTGGAGGATGGTATATCCTATTATACTATCTTTGGAGTGGCTCTTAATTGTCTTCGTTGATTCTTCGCATCTTTGGAACATATTCCCTGCGCTTTATTTGATAATGTACACATCAGCACTGAAACTGTTCGCTGTATGCAGCTCAAGCATGTTAATAGGAGGATTTGGGAGGAAACCAAAAAAAAGAACTTGAATCACCGGGAATAATAATGATAAACTAGCTGAAAATACTGCATTCCATGTCTTTCCCATTAGGCAGAGGACAGATACAACTCGAAGTTACTTCCATCATGTCTTGATCAATAAATGGTAAATATCATGCATCGTCCGATACTCAACTGAGAACTGTATTCGAAATTAACCTCACTCCTTCTTCCCCTCGACCTCCGCCAGAATGGCACCAGATCTCTCAGAGAACCTTGCGAGCGCCTGATCAAGCCCGATCTCACGCGAGATCTCAGCCTGACGCTCGAAGTCCGCAACAGCCGTACCTTCCGAGCCGAAAATGACATCCATCTCCTCAAGCGAGAGTTGCTTAGTCTCCGGGACAAAGAAGAGAATAAAAAGCGCGCCGAGGGTCGTCATTAGCCCGAAGAAGATATACGTGCCGTAGCGGATGCCCTGCAGCATATCCGGCGTGACTTGCCCGACGATGAAGTTGTTCATCCAGTCTGCGTAATCCATTGTTAGTAATTGTATCTCATCAGCCCAGCCAGACTGGACTGGGTTGTTAGCAGAGAGGAAAGGAGGGAACATACTAGCCGAAGCCCCCAAGCTTGTCCCAATAGCGCGCACACTAAGCGGCCAAATCTCCGCAATGATAATCCACGCGCAAGGGCCCCATGAGTAACCAAAGTGCACGACGAACAGCCAGACCATCGCGACGGCGCCCCAGCCCGCCGCTCGGTGCGACTCCCACTGGTTTTCGTTCTCGGCGAAGATGCCTGCGATGATGAAGTGGCAGACTGCCATGCCGATGGCGCCGATAACTAGGATGGGCTTGCGGCCGACATTATCGACCCAGATTACGGCTGGAACCTGTTGATGGGGTTAGTTTTTGATTTTATTAGCGATTGTGGAAGAGGGAGGGTTGTCCTACAGTGGCTAGGAACATGGCTATGCCGACGACACCTGTGGCGAGGAGGGAAGTCGTGTTGTTGCTCATGCCGAGTTGTTCGAATATCGTAGGAGCGTAATAGAGAATTGCGTTGACCCCTGTCCACTGTTGAAAGGTCATTGTAACTAGAGTTGGAAGTGTTAAAGAATGGGCTCTGAAAACCAAGGCTGAGGGCTTACCAGTAGCGACAATCACCCGTTTGAACATCGGCCAGCTCATGAATAGACTCTTGTACCCTGCAGCTTCGAGCTTTAAATAGCTCCAGGTGCTATTTCTCTCCAGATGGGGGAACCTTTCTTTCTCGGTGCGTTTCTCGAAGATACTTTGGGCTTTGATCTCAAGAAATTCCAGCTGCAAGATGGGGTCGTCTGCTGGCAAACCACGAAGGCTGGTCAGAACTTTGATAGCTTCTTCTTCCCGGCCATGGTGCACAAGCCAGCGTGGAGAGAAGGGCATGAAAAGCATGCCGACTCCTAGGATGACTGCTGGAACGAGCTGAAGAGCCAGGGGCAAGAGCCACGCTGTATCCTTTTGGGTCTCGCCGGTGCCACCAATGTGGTTTGTTCCGTAGTTTATCCTAGGGATGTTAGGATGCGAGAGCGGTGACCGAGACGAGGACGTACCAGAAAGAAACCTGCTCAGAGTGTTAGCAATATCATAATGTCATACCAAGGATATACCCTTCTTCTGGCAAGAGAAAACGGACCATAATGCCAAAGGTAATCGCAAGTTGCTGCAAGGCTACCAACGAACCTCTTACTTCCGGGGGTGCAATCTTTAAGAGGTTAGAAAGGGACAAAGTCTGATCTTCGGGGAAAGAGTACTTCAGCATTGTACGTAGGCACGCTCATGGAGAGACTAGGCGACGTATTAGTGATTGATGGTCCCAATGTCCCGGGTCCTCAACATGGTCGACCTACCTTCCAACGCCCATACCCGTGACAAATCGACCCCCCAAAATATTGGATGAGCTCCCGTTGTCAGTAGCCGCGGTGAGCTGAATGACGACACCAATGCAGAAGATGCATACGTTTGCAAGGATTGTATACTTTCGAGAAAACCGCTCGCAAAGAATACCCGAGTATAAAGCGCCAAACCAAGCGCCGAGTTCGAGGATAGCTGGATCTGCTTAGCCATGACGACGGCAATGCTAGGTGATCTGACCATACACGTTAGCCACCCTTTTTTGGTATCGTTCTTAACAGCATCGCCCATCTAAAACAGTCAGCACCGACTGACTCGCTGCGGAAAGCGGAAACGTACGTGTTCCTCGAAGGAATACATAACCACTGAAGTTTTGATACGTTAGCTCCGGTCAATATAGATGAACGATCCTCGACTCACAAACGCCAGAAAACACGCCCTTTTCGGAGAGAAGTTAGCCAGCCATGGTAACCGCGTCTTTAGAACATCTACCTGGTTATAACCGTAGAGAAGACTGCGATGATGTTAGCACTTGTCTTTTCAAGATAATTGTGGATCATCACCTTACCCTCCTAGACAAGCGAACATTGCGACACCAAAGACCTTCCTATTCTGGATCAAACCTGGAAGCCCAGATGGAGCCCTCAGGTTCACCTTGCGAATTTGCGCGGCGGCGTCCAAAGCCGCCGAGGTATCGCCACCACCGCCCATGTTGTGTGATAGATAGTCAAAGTAGTACAAGAAACGAGACAGAAATAATAGGAAACACTAGCTCACGCCGATGCAGTACAAGGGCGGCTGGCGCACGGTTTTCATAAGAAATGGTAGTCATGATTCCGGCTATTTGTCGAGACGCTACTCGCATGAGATCCTTGCTTTTGCATGAATTCTCGGGTAATGTCCACTTCTAGCCTTTCGATGAGCCGGGGGATTGGTCTCACGCAACGTCGTGCCATGAGCCTGTGACAGATCAGCAAGGGTCCGAGCTGAACGACCACTCGGAGGTTGACCAAGAACTGAACCATGCCATTCTTCGTTCGTGATCGGCACCGTCTGCCAGCAAGCGGGCGGGTGTTTAGCCCCCAAGTCCACTAGTCCCAGTTTCCGGCTGAATCCCCGGATAAATAAACCTGGGGATGGGAAGACTCCAGACTCTGCAGTGGGGTGAGTCGTAACTAGTAGACTGCATGTGGAGAGAGCTTGGAGAATCCTAGCGTAGGAGACAAGCCAGTGAGGTTGAGAGAGGCCTCGCCCGAGCCATCACTCCCATATGAGCACGCCAATAAAGTAACCATTCTTCATAGGTCACAGCGTGCATAAGTCTAATGTACAATCTACCTCGAGAACACTGTAGTACCCTGGCCCGGTAGGGCATAGGGTCAACGACGGTTAAAAAACAGAAAACTCGTTTAGACGAGTTCTCCAAGCATTCTCCACAGAATGTTAATACTTCAGAAGAAACTCAGAGCCCTACCGGCTATTTGCAGGGCTTATCTATCAAATCGGTAAATGAGCAGTTCACGGTTGCCATTCTCGCCTAGTAGGTACCGCTCGGTTCCGCATATTTTTCCTTTGCCGGAAAGTTCAAAGATGTCGGAGTTTTTCAGAGCCATAGCTGAAGATGGAGTCCTGATGCTCAAGGAAGCCTTCAAGTCAAAGGGCCATGTGGCCTGAGAGAGATGAAGGCAGAATCCCACACCAGCTTTTTCATCCAGAGACTCTGAGATTATGGTATACCAAGGCTCGTCGCAGACCTCGAGAGTTAATGGACTTGCTTGCAAGCTCCCATTCCCTCTATAAGGCGGCAGTACAAGGTCGATGTTTTGTCTCCAGCACGGTCCGTAGCCATTAACTGGAATGCTCGTTAGTTGGACTTGGGACGTCCACTCAGCAGGTCCAACGAATCGATCCACAGGACCTGTGCATAGGTTTTCGTACATCTCGATCGACTGATTGTCTTCGGTAATATTCAGCCACTGTATTCCTGGAAGGCCTCGTTGTCTAACAGAATAGAACCCAAGCTCTCTGAAGCCAAACCGTGATACGATGGAGGGGCCTGTATCTTCCTCTTCTACCCGCAGGCGCCCGGTTGGATCCAGCGAGGGCCTGTACGTGGATGGTTTGGATATGTCCCACACCGATAACGATTCTATCGGAGCATCATCATCCGCCGTGTATAAACTGCGATTGGGTTGCCAAATGTAGATGGCATAGTGAGTCTGACTATGGGTAGAGTAAAAGCGATCTCTTTCGCTGAGGGGATGACCGAGAAACATGATCTTCCACTCATTGCGAAAAGTTATGCCCCAGCCGCTAGATGTCTTGCCAACGTCGAACGAAGACGCAAAGTGGCGATGGACGCCATCGCTGTCGTTCAGCCAATGGAAAGCTTTCGGCTCTGCCCATTCAACAACAAGGACTTGTCTTTGTAGTCTCACTCTGCGTATTACCTTGCCCGTAATGATAAATGGCACCATGAATTTCCTGTCGCTCTCGAGGTCCATGAGGACCAAACAGCCATGGTCCGCGCTGGGGTATACCAACAGCCCATCATCATAGGACCAGAAAGACTCTGAGAATGGCAGATCCACCCGTTGCATAAGGTGACTGGCGTGGATATCCCAAGGCTGAACCTGGAACCATTGTCTCTCGCCAGTTACACCAAACTCTTCACACAGGTTGAGCCTTTGAATCGACCTGGGCTTCCCGCGGCTGAGGTGATCATACCTCGAGGCGATTTGGTCAAACAGAAAACGCCAGTGTTTGCCATCACTCGAGTTGCCCTGCAAGCCGCACCCGGTATAGAGTTCTCTAACTTCACTTGCCAGCGGAAAAAACTTCTTGAGCAGCGGTGCCAGGTTCGCCGGATCTCCAAAAGCCTCATTCCACAGCTGCGAGACGAGGCGGCAACGAACTATATCTCTGGGCCTGAGATAGTCCAAGACCATCCAAAAAAGCTCACGCGGCAATAAAGGAAGGCTCAAATCTTCAGAATATTGCAAGTCCTGCATTGTGATTTGGTGTTCTGTGGTGAATGCAGGGTACAGAGGTCCCGTGTCTAGCTCATACCTGCTGAGGCAAGCTCATTGAATATCCAATATGCACACTTGCTCAAAATGATGTACAGTGAAGTATACAGTCACAGAATCACAGTAGTAGTGGGTATAGGATTGGATGATCCTAAAGTGCGGGGGTGAGATTGGCAAGCGTGACATGCCAAGACTCTCAAGGGACAGGACACCTTTCACCAACTTCTTCACTCCTGCGCATATGCATATGCTTACAGAGTAGCTTAAATACAACCTGTCCCCGCTGTGATGCCTGGCCACCACTGATCTCCTGATCCAGATTACACAGCCAACTGAGAACTAATTCGCACACTAATTTCATCATGCTGACGCGCTCTGCGCTTCTCTTCGTTGCGTCGCTTCTGGCCTCTTTGCCAGTTAACGCGGACGGGCTTTATACTAAGAAATCCCCCGTCCTCCAGGTCAATCAGAAGAGCTACAACCAGCTGATTGCCAATTCTAACCATACCTCCGTAAGTGGTATCATCAGCCCCAAGCTCCTGAGTCCGGCTAACACCGAAACTAGATTGTCGAGTAAGTCTTAAGCCTCGAATGCGTGTTACGAGTCCCTCCTAATCATTTTGAAATCCATAGGTTCTATGCGCCCTGGTGTGGTCACTGCCAGAACCTGAAACCTGCTTACGAGAAGGCGGCTCAAAATCTGGACGGATTGGCTAAGGTTGCTGCCATCAATTGCGACGACGATGCGAACAAACCGTTCTGTGGACAGATGGGTGTTCAGGGATTCCCGACGCTGAAAATTGTGACTCCATCCAAGAAGCCTGGAAAACCAAGAGTCGAGGACTACCAAGGCCCTAGGACTGCCAAAGGAATTGTCGACGCGGTGGCAGAGAGGATTCCCAACCATGTGAAGAGAGTCACGGACAAGAACCTGGAGGAGTGGCTCTCTGAGGACCAGGAATCACCAAAGGCCATCCTTTTCACTGAGAAGAGTACGACAAGCTCTCTGATCCGCGCTCTGGCTATCGACTTCTTGGGTAGCATCAAAGTTGCCCAGATCCGCAACAAGGAATCGGACGCTGTGAATAGATTCGGCATCACCGAGTTCCCAAGCTTGGTCTTGCTTCCTGGAAACGGCAAAGAACATATACTGTATGATGGCGAGCTTAAAAAGGGCCCGATAATGGAGTTTCTCAGCCAAGCGGCGCCCCCAAATGCCGATCCCGCCCCCGCACCTGAAAAAGCAAAGGGCAAGTCGTCGAAGTCGGGCACGTCCGACAAGAAACAAAAGTCGACTGATAAACCTTCAGACTCCGAGATTACCGCAGAGGCCAAGCCGTCCGTCCCTGTCCAAGAACATGCTCCCGCGCCTGCTATCAACACACTTGAAACCCCCGAGGCTCTTGAAGCAGCCTGTCTCGCGCCGAAGTCTGGTACTTGTGTCCTTGCCCTTCTGCCTGCCTTCGACGCAGAGCCCTCCGGCGTCGCTAAAGAAGTACTTGAGAGCCTAGCGGAGGTCGCGCACAAACATACTCAAAGGAAAACCAAGCTCTTCCCACTGTACAGCATTCCTGCATCAAACGCCGCGGCAAAGGCCCTCAGAGCTGGACTCGGCTTGTCTGTTGAGGCGGAGTCGATCAATGTTGTTGCGCTGAATGCACGTAGAGGTTGGTGGAGACAGTACGACCCCTCGGAGAATGCCGATTTTGGTTCCGTACGAGTAGAAGCATGGATTGATGCTATTCGGCTGGGCGAAGGATCTCGAAACAAGTTGCCGGAGGGCATCGTGGTTACAGGGGAGGAGCCTGCAAAGAAAGCTGACCATGATGAATTGTAGATTGGCGAACTGTCACATCTGATGAATCTTCAGGCAACACAAATACAATTTAGCTGGAATTCGAATCTGTTATTTGTTCATCAATGTCGATACACACGTAGCTTCTATTTCAACTTTTGGATATACCCAAATAACCTATATACAAAGACATTACTCGAAGGAAACAAACACCGCCATGCATTCCGAGGGACTACCTCTTCTTCTTCTTTCCCTCAGTCCCCTTCTGGATGACCTTCTGTCGCTTAGACTCAACTTCCTGATCGTAGATGTCGCGCGCAGTCTCGCCCTTCTTGCGCTTACTCTGCTTTGAGGACTTGACGCTGACAGTTGCGGCGCCACCACTGCGGATCTGCTTTTCAGCATCTTCCCAGCCGGCATCGCCATTACCTATCTCGTATCTGAAGGCTATAAATCAGTTATTGTTCGCTCGCCAGTGGGCTGCTTCTTGTTTTTGTGTTGCGGTTTAAATGGGAAGTGTTGGGGCCTGGAAGGACTCACTTGTCGAGAGGCAGAGAGTCGATCAGCGCGCGCTGTTTCTCGCGCATCTCGGCGTTGACTTCCTCGCCGCCTTTGCGCAATTCATCGTCGAGGCTTGTCTCAAGGGGCTTGAAGCGCTCGTCGACGACCTCATCATGGGCATCGACTGCTGCAGAGGTCGTAGGAAGCTTATCTGCGGGGAGGGTATCTGCCACAGCGCTTTCTTCCAGGGAGCGGAAGTGCGTGGAGACCTTGCGGACGATCTTCAAGAACATGGCGAGAAGTTGAGATGACGGCAGGTTGAGTTCTTTCTCGACGTCATCGAGGGATTTGCGCTGCAGACCAATGGCGAGGAGGATGGACTGCTGGACGCCGGAGAGGTTGACTTTGCCGGAGAGCCGGCCGGAAAAGTACCATGTCGCAATGGTGGGGATCATGTCAAGGATGACGTGGTAGTCGAGGAGGTTGTTTGCGTAGCTGTCTAGTCGCTTGAGATCGAAGGGCGAGAAAGCCGCGTCAAGGTCGGACTTTTTGAGGAGCGGCGCGGCGAGAGAGGGGTCGAGTCTAGCGCCTGCCGTGGCGGACTCGCCGATGCTGAGAGAGAGGACAGAGGCGAAGGCGCGGAATTGGTAGGAGAGAAGGGAGACGAAGCGGCGGTGGAAGTCGCGCGAGAAGGCACCGAGCCAGCCGGCATCGTTGGAGCCGGTGGAGAGTGTTCGAAGCATGACGCACGAGTGTTCGCCCGTGAGGTCGTTGGGTGTTTGACGGAGGTACACGGGGTGGAAGGAAGCGCGCTTCCAGAATTTGTGGAGGGAGGATGTGAGGCCGTAGCTTACACCAAGATAGTCCAGCTCGTCTGGCCGACGCTCCGACAACTTGCCGAAGAGCGGGGGCATGGATCGGATGTCGCGGACCTGGATATTGTCGTCGAGAAGGTTGGAGTTCGTGAGCTCTTCATCGGTAACCCTCACCATCTCTTCCTGGGTGTTCATTACGTTCTCAGACAGGTCGGTGAATTTGCCCTCGAAGAAATCCACCAAGAGCTCCAAAGCGCGAGAGCCGTAGCCCATGCTCAAGTATTCGGGGTTTGTGGCAATCCGGACCACTCTAGCTCCAGAAAGGCCAGCAAAGTCTTCGTCTTGGAATTGTTGGCTGACGAGCCAGGGAATCAAGTCGCCGCCAGCCCGCTGACCACGGCTCAGGCTGTTTAGAACGCTTTGTCGGCTAATGCGACCTTCCAAGGCAACTTGAATTACACAGAGCGGCTCTGGTAATTTGGCGGCGTCTTCGTCAATTGGCGGAACGAGCACAAACAATTGGTGCGCCGGGGCATCGCTCATCAGTTGAAGGTCGTTAGGTGTGTTTTTGTAGTGGCTGGCAACATAGAGAGCCATCATCTGCTGGAGGAACTTTTCGGAGACAGGATGGAAAGAGAACAACGTGTCGCGGTTGACCTGGAGCAGCTGGCACTGAGAGGGGTGCGGGCAGCCTTGAGTGTTCATCCTTGACTTGGGTAGTGTCGCGTCGAGACACAGGACCTTGTTCAACCACTTTTCTACGGAGTCACCAGGGGCGTATCTGATGGGTTCGGACAGAGTAATCTCTCGCAGGGACCGTCCACCCAGGCCCTTATCAGAGTTCTTCTCAATCTTTCCCGTTGCTCGTGAAGCAACATCTGTGTCATCTCCCGCAATCTTGGCGCCACCTCTTGATTGTTCACGTAGCTGTTGAATCAGCTTCAGTGAGAGAGACCTGCCGGTTCCCTCATAACCATTTATGGTAGAAGCCATGAAGACTAAGTAGGGGCCCATCAGCTTTCGGACGAGCGGTAACGGAATGGCCGCAGCTTCATCAATGACTAGGAGCTCTGCCTGTCCTAGCACGTGGGCGTCCTGGGGTTGAATGTACTGAATAGTTTGGCGATGTTGACGATGGATGTTGACTCGAACGATAGCCTTGTTGAAATCGGGGTTCGTGGACTGGAGAATGGTATAATCGGCGTGATCCGCATATCCAAGAGCGTCGAAGCCCTTGAAGATGAATTCGAACAGAGTCTTCAAGTTCTCAGGGCTGGGCGAGGTGATGAAAACGTTGCTGTAACCGTAGGCAATTGCTGCCGCAATAGCGACACCAAGGGCCGCAGACTTTCCACGACCTCTGGCAGCAGTTAACGTAACAGTGCTTCGCAGTGTTTTTTCGGCGATGGCATCGACGAAAGTGAGCAATGCCTTCGCCTGGTCCACGGTTCGGGCCAGGTTGACCAAGGATCCGACAGGTTGGGACTCAGCCAAGTCAACCTTGATCTTCTCTAGTTCCTTCTTGGGCCCCGAGTTTTTCCCATCAGTTTCCTCAGGCGGTGGAAGTGGTTTCACGTTCTTGCCTCCAGAAATGGGCAAGACGTTCATCTCATCGTCGATAACTAAGCAGGAGTCGCAGCTACCAAGGGACAGGATGAAACGCTCGTTGAATCGTGCAACCACGTCATCATGTGCCTCCGTCCGGTATCTCGAGTGGATGTCCATCGATAATGTGTAGAGCTGCTTCAAACTGTTCATGCTCTTGAGGAGCATAATCACTGTGCCACCACCTTCGACGGTCTCGATTGTTCGCGCAAGGAGATTCGGTGTGATGGCCTCGAAGTCCTGAAGGATACACATCCCGTAGGTATTTCCAAGAATCTTCTCCGTTTCTTTGTAGTAAACATAGCGGATTTGGTTGAGAGTGACGAACAACTCGAAAGGATCCTCATCGTTCGCTTCTCGGATGCCCCGTTTGACCTCCCTCTTGATCTTTGCTTCTCGTTTTTTTCGGTGGCTCGTAAAGCCTAGAAGCTCCTTCTTGTAGGCCCAGAGTACGGACTTGTTCTGCTTGACGTCGAATTGCGATCTAATGTGGTAGAGGTTGACGATGATATCTTTCGCGCGGTCACCGACGACGACGAAGAAGTTGCGCTTCTTCTCCTGGATGCCATTCTGGATTAGCGCCGGAATGCGCGAGTCGATCGCTTTCCGAGGCATTTTCTCAAGCGATAAATGAATCTCTCACGCTTGAAGGATACTGCATACGAAGTCTCTGCGCCGAAAAAAAGTTGGCGGTGTTTTATTCTGCCAGATTTTGCTTACCGCTTAGAGCACCGCCTAAACTAACACGTGATTGGCTCAAGGCTCGCGATCACGTGGACTGGGGACTCGTCAGCGAATGGAGTACTCCATCTCTAAGTCTGTAACTGGACAGCGCTGACTGCATAGTCGGCACTGGTTCTTGACCGACTTAAGTAATTATTAACCCTTGGCTGCTATGACATGCAGTCTGATGATATGGTTAGCGTCTTAGCGTCCTGCCTGTGCAACTATGCATGAACTCTCAGCCGCTGGCTCTAGAGTGCCGCAGCTGCGTAGCATGCAGCATCTCTGCGCAGGTTTACTGTCAGAGCATAAGAGACGGGAAGTTCAGTGGTCGTCATCAATCTGAGGCAACTCCATTATTTTCTTGCTTTGTTGCAATGAGGTTTCTCCCGGCTTGCTGTAGCATGACCCCACTCAACGGTGCCTGGTTGCTTATCGGCATGCCTCGAGGACGGTTAGTGGACGGCCTAGCGTTCCCTAGCCGGTGATCCCACTGTCAAGCGCGGGTCTGGATCCATCGCCCATGGTTTCCCTAGATTGTTGACGCAATCACCTCTTGATCAAGTTATCAAAGGAAACCTCCATCTCCCTAATAAGAATAGACGCCCCTTTCCGGCTTGATATCATCTAGTCCTGATGCTTTCCAACCACTATACCCCCTTCCTTTTAACCTCGTGCAGACTCCACTGTCGCTGGACCCTTCTAGATTCCAGGGATCTTGGCTCCATATCCTTTCTCCTACCGTCCTACGCCCGTCAAACATTCTGACCTTGCACACTTGCATGTGCTGGTGTCAATGAGAGCCTCAGATTACGGTCGATAATTAATGTCTTAATGATGGGTTCGGTCCCTCAACAACTCTCGCCAATATGATTCGTCTATCTGTGGAAAATGGCCTGCGAGCTCTATTAGGGTTGGAATACTGAGTTTCCCCGCACGGCCTTTCTAACGCTCTGCAGGGCCTTTCTCTTGAGCTGCACGCTTATTACTACCTCCTATAACACCACGTTTGCTTTTGGTAAGCTCTATCTACGGATTACCGTTCATGCTCGATGAAGGCTACTAACGGTGTCTTTACCCAGACCATCCTCTTCACACTGCCGTCCTCGCCTGTCTTCTCGCGGGGATATCTCTTCTGGTCCTGAACAAGTTTGTTCATCAGATACCAAGCGTGGCGCTTCCTCCCGATAAATACTCTGCTATTGCCCTCACCGAGCTTGCCCATACCAGTGCAGAAGTATTGCCAACTAGCTGCATTGACGACGTTGCAGATGATCAACGTACTTGGAAATGGTGGCTAAAGATTGGCGTCTTCTCCGGAGTCGCATGTGCGCGGATTGCGCTCTTTTGCTATATCACCGATAACGTTGAATGTGCATCTATTGGATATACTGTAAGTCGCTTGATAGACAAGACACCTACCCGGTTGCCAGTATGGATAATAACATGGTATATTCTTTCTAGTACTTGATTCCATTATTTGCCGCAACATATGATCTCTGGCGCAATCCACGAGCTGCTGAAAGTTGGGTCAAACCAGACGACCCGGGTAACAATTTATTTCGCATACCGGTCACGATAGCCAGTCGCCTTCGTTTCTTTGTCTTGCAGAGCCGCCTACGATACATTATACCCGCGACTCTTTTGGCAATAAGTGGCGCTCTAGTCGCATCATTCCAGGACGCTCAGCAATCAACATATATTTGCCCCATAGTGTCGGGGAAACACCTGCGTTTGCAAACTTCAAGGGTAGTCTGTCTCATTCTTGACTGTGCGCTTCTAGCTGGTGCAGCTGAGCTGTCCGGTGAAGGGGTCCGCCGAGATGGGAGAAAGAAACAGGCGTTGCTTTCATGGGGATATAGCCTCCTTGTAAGTATCCCCTGAGATGAAGACATATAGAATCTAATAACCACGTCCTCATAGGGAGCAGCTTTATTCTTGTCAGGTTGGGTTATCTACCTGACGGCTACTGCCGAAGATGGCACTTTTGCCACCTCGTTGTACCTGAGGAGCGCATGGGGCCAGGCTGTACTAGTTACATTAATCATTGTGTCCGCGTCACAATTAGTAAGTTCTATTAGCTGTGTAGTGTCGCGGCCATGGCTAATGCATAGACAGATCTCTTATTATGGTTCGGCGGGGCTTTGTGTCTTGGCCGGGTTTGTCGCGAACTACTTCGAGCTTATTTCGATACTGTTCGATGGCCAAGAACCATTTCCATTTATACCTGCTTCCCGTGCCTTCGCGGCGCTTTCTTTCTCTTGTATTGGAGGCTTACTGTTTCTGTTATCTCGAACGGCCTCCGAGGATGAGCCACAATTTCTGCACCGTCTCAATTTTATTCTACGACTCACATTTATCATAATGTTTGGCACAGGTATATTCTGGGTATCAGGCCAGTCGAGCTTGCCGCACACTCATCCGATAGAGCTGCTGATACATGACGCCGCAAAGAGCCATGACATGTGGCTGAAGACGGCAAGAGAGAGTAGCAATCTGGCAGAGGCTGTACAGCAGTACCAGGCGAGATATAATCAATACCCCCCACCGTCAGTCTCATCTCTACTGCTTGCCGGATATGACACAGCCAATCTGACTCGATAACAGGGGATTTGACAAGTGGTATGACTATGCCGTAAGCAGGTCTTCGGTAACGATTGACGAATTTGACGGCATATATACGAACCTTCTACCGTTCCGCGCTATAGCACCCCATGAGATTCGAGCTATGACGCAAAAGTTATCTACGAACCCAATGAATGATATTGGCGCCCTGAGTATACGGAATGGCACTGTTAGAGTGCAAGAAGGCATCAAACCGACACATGCTTGGATGGTTCAAAGTGCGGGTAAAATGATCGAAAAGTTCTCCAAGCATCTTCCTGATATGGACTTGGCTTTCAATCTGGACGATGAGCCTCGCGTTATCGCTCCTTGGGAAAGAGTAGCTGAGCTTCAGAATCGAGCGAAGGCGCAAAAACTGCCGCTTTTTGATGACATCTCGGATGAATGGTCTGTGGAACGCGATGCAACATGGGCTCCCATTGAACCCGCTGATCAAACACCGGAGACCATGTTTATCGATCGTTCGTTCCGGAAAATATGGGACCCTTACGTTGCCCCCGCTTGCCCACCTGGATCAAAGGCCCGAACACATCGTATCTGGGACCGACATAACCTCTGCATTGAATGCCTACGCCCGCATTCAATAGGTCAATTTCCGACCAATTGGAGTATGACGTCTGATATCTGTCATCAGCCTGATATTGCCTATATGCACGGGCTCTTTTTATCCCCTGCAACGTTCAGGATTACCCAAGAAATAGTACCTGTGTTTAGCCAGAGTTCAACATCGGTGTTCAACGACATTCTATTTCCCAGCCCCTGGAACTACGTTGATAAGATTAAATATGAACCATCCGATGAGCACCCGGACCTCCGGTATACTGAGAAAGAGAACTCACTCTTTTGGATCGGCAGCACGACGGAAGGCGTAAGCCACCAAGGAAGATGGAAAGGAATGCCTCGACAGCGCCTTGCGCATATGGTCAACAACAACACATACAATCACGTCTCAGTTCTGTTGCCCACAGAAAAAGCAAAATCACACTCCTACCAGATCTTTGACGGTATGGCACCCACGCAAGTTCTCGGCTTAAACGCCTCTATTAGCATTACAGATCCCATTGTCCGCTGCCAGAACGAAGACTGTACAGACCAGACGAACGAACTCGGCACAGTTGGTCGCGTCGATTTTCAGGACCATTGGCAACATCGCTATCTGTTTGACTCCGACGGCGCTGGGTTCAGCGGCCGCTTTCTCCCTTTTCTGCAAAGCCGTAGCTTACCCTTCAAAACCGGCCTATTTAGACAGTGGTTCGACTCGCGCGTCACGCCCTGGCTGCACTACGCGCCTATAGATGTCCGCCTACACGGGCTATGGAGCACGCTCGCCTACTTTGCTGGCGTGGATGCCACAGTCGACGGCCGTAAAGTTGAGATGAAGCACCACGACATTCAAGGCCGATGGATCGCCGAAGAGGGCCGCAAGTGGGCAGGGACGGCCCTACGAAAAGAAGACATGGAAATATACTTCTTCCGCCTTCTCTTAGAATGGGGTCGACTAACTGATGATAGACGGGATACGCTGGGATTCAATTTGCCGTCCTGATCGTCTCCTGGTTTCACTGAAGTAATGTGCCTTTTCTTCGTCCATGTATCTTCTTGCCTGATGTACTTGCACCTTTGGCATACGATGTAATTAGAATTGTTAATCTTGACAGCCTTTTAGCGAGACTTCATGCCTAGCTATTTAGAGTGGGAGTCATCGGGTCTAATTTCCGGCAAGGCAGAAAGTACCGTAGAACACTAGCCTACCTCTTCCCTCTTCAACCATCACTACTCCTACTGAAACTAAACCATCAGCAAATAGTTAATCTATCAATTTGATATCAAACATGAACGAGGCTAGCCTGGGATTTCGCCGTATCGGAGCTGGATTCTGTGGGACAGTGTGGGCAGCGACAGCGCGAGGGTCCGCCTACAAACGCGAAGACGGCGGCCCTGACCGATCTCTAGCAAACGACAGCAAAATGCACCAGCGTTTGTTAATCTGTATGAGAGCACTCAGTGTCCAGATTCCAATCCACCATGGATTCATAGATGCAAATGATGACTGGTGGGACAGCAACCTCCACCGCTTCCCAGAGGGCTACAAGCCATGCAACATAATCCATGCGCAACGAATACCCGCAATAAACAAGGAAGCCAGACAGCTTTTCACCAATCGGTTCTGTCCGCCGGAGTTAGTTGCCGAGATACTATGCAGCGATACAAACAGCGACTGTCTGGTCCGTCCATATCTAGGCCGCCGCCGCATTTCCCGTCCCTCTAGGTTTAAAGCCTTTTCGTTGAGAAACTACCCGCTTCATATCGATCAGTTGGAGGAGTTGGGGGTCCCGGCGGAGGATATCTTGGGATATGTCCGGGCGATGGCTGAGACTCTTGCGGTGATGCACTGGGTTGCGGAGGTAGATGGGAACGACGTCGAATTCGTTCTTGCGGCGCCAAACGATGAGCCTGGCTTGGGTCAGAAAACTGGGGGAAGGACATGGGTCAACGCTCTTGGGGAACACCAGATGTGGGTGCTTGACTTTGACCTTGTTCGAGAGATCAGTATGGATGAGCAGGGCGTTCGCCAG
Organism: Aspergillus incahuasiensis; assembly: GCA_003719405.1. NCBI lineage: Eukaryota > Fungi > Ascomycota > Eurotiomycetes > Eurotiales > Aspergillaceae > Aspergillus > Aspergillus incahuasiensis. Next base: position 67,200 of record RHLP01000163.1, on the reverse strand, counting down.
GCAGTGGCAGCCTTCCTCAAAAACGACCCCTTCTGTCCACGACCAGACCAACATTCGGAGCTTTGGGCGGCTTTCCGGCAGCAATACTTGGTGACCAGCAAGGAGTGCATTATGAACATCTTGCGCAAAAAAGACCATACCGATCAGAGAGAGAGCCTGCCAGGTCGCTTTATTCATTTCCTAGAGAGTCAGGCTGAATGACAGTTCACATGGACAGTGAAACACATCTACTGCTGACCATATGGCCTTGGCAGGGCACTTTCATTCACTGCTGGGAGGACAGAGGTGAGAGTGTGTCCTAGAAGTTTCTTTGAAGGTAGCACTTGCTCTGACCAGGGCAATTCATTCACTTTTGAATGAAAACGGTGACATTCTCACCCATCTGCGGAGGGGGTCTTTGGATGTTTCAACGCTCATTGGCTATAGAATGCAGCATGCTTGCTCTAGGCCATGATTTCTACATGCCTTGATTGACTCAGAATTCACCATGGCATTCACTTAACACTGTGAAATCACATTGGAGATTAGCAAAACTCTGGAGGCCCAAGCATGCTCAGAAAAGTTATATATACCCTCACCTGGCCGCTTGAAAACTACTGGAAACCTTTCTACCCAGCCTTTCGATTTCAAAGCCTTTCGACTCCAAAGTTCTCCGTCTCCTCTGCTACATCAAGTAACCCTTCTATCGGACCTCTTTGAAGCCCTGATAGCTTTCTCACTATGCGCTTCTCTATCATCTCTTTCTTGTTGGGCCTCATTGCCATTTTAGCTTTGAGCGTAAGTACATCCTCAACATAACCTCATCTAGCCAAGTCGACATTAACCGGACTTCGCTCTAGGCTTCGACTGCTTCTGCTTTTCCCCTTGATCCCTCGGACATGGAGACCTTTGGCGAGCTTTCCTGGAAAGTCGAGACCGTTCCTGACGCTCCTGTCATCACCCTCAACGGCACCGCCAACTCTGTGTACGACCGGCTTCTCGAACTGAACCCGAACTACGACTTGGACTGGAAAGTTACCGACGCCGACCTTGAAGCTGAAGACTCTCTTCTCCTTGATGAGGAGTCCATCAAGAACGACAGCAATGGCCCTGTTCTCTCCAACATGAAGCACACCGTTGGCTGCCACAAGGTCCACGATGCGGGACCGGCCGACGTTAGCACTATCCAAAATGACATGAAGAAAATTCGCAAGATCAAAGGACAGCCTTGCCAGGGAGACTTCTACCGCTGCGCCAAGGTCACTTGCTCGGGTGGAAACTCGATCTACTGGTGCAACTGGGTGAGTACCTAAGCCATCTTCAACCCACTACTCCCATTAACACAAGTTCTGACTCGTGTATCCATACTCATAGGGTCAAGGAACTCGCTGCCTTCCTGCGTGGGAGAACGTTCACCAAGGTGCCACTGTGATTGTCAACGAGTGCACTCGCGTCACTAAAGACGGGATAGTGGTTGAGGGGGACCTCAATCATCCTGATTTGTGGGCCGTTCAGATCATGAAGTTTGACAAGTGCAAAGGCGATAAGGAATCATGATAGGTGACATTCCTTTGTCTTTTTTTCTTGCTGGGGTGATAGATACGACCGGATCCCGCTTCACTTGTCTTGTCTCTTTTTTCCATTTTTCCTATGTCTTGCGAGTTCTTCAGATTCAGCGTCTAGAGTTTCTGTTCTCTACGATTAACTAGCTGTATCTGTCGGGGTGTCTGCGCGTCTTGTATCAGGATAGCCGAACTCAAAAACTGTCTTTCTCCAGCTGTGTAAGGCTCTTTCTTCCTGTAGACTCCCTCCAAGCCCCAGCCCATCGACTTTCGTAAAACACACTAGTTCGTGCGAGGACTAGAATAGTCAATCTAGTCTTACTTTCACCGAGTGCATCAAATGCCGACTTTATCGTTCATGGATTGCAAAAGTTCCGAGCCATGGATGCAGGGCCAGAGCTGCTGATGACGGGGCCGGGGAGGGATTGCGCTGCTTGGAAGAGTTGGCGAAGTGCTTCGCCACATCATTCCTTTCTGCAGTCATTTAAAGGTTGATCAGCAGCACCTTACAGGGGTGGGCAAAGTACTATTCTATGATGAGGCCAAATCTCATGCTGAAGCTGGATCAGCTTGCTTGAGGGCGGGTAACTTTAGTAAAGGGACGATGATTTGTTAGTACTGCCGGAATCCTTATACGCAGACCTCAAGGAATAAAGACACTTGGAATCAAACAATCTTACCATTTTTAATGAGGGTCAAACCAGAATAGCTTCGTTTCTTAGAATGTGGTGATCCTACTGGTGGTTCAGCATCTCGCCAAGACCTGTGCCGGCCATGGTCCGAGCGAACTGCACGGAGTAGCCCTAGCTCATGATGAACAATCGTTCCGTGTGAGGTCTACTGGAGAACCCGATTTGGTTCAAAAGCAGTAGCTTTACGTAGACTTCTTGTATAGATCGCATCTGAGTATCATGGTATGGGCCAGAATTACAAGCCCCACCATGATATAATTTGTACAAAAACCTGAGTATCCGTCACAGTTTCAGCGTCAAAAATATATACAATCTCCCAATCACAATGAGATAGAGATGAAAATCACTAAAACATATCACCTACATCCCCAAGCCAAGCCAGTATATGAAGTATGTACTAGAAAAAAAAAATCACCCCCTAGTTTCGCAGACTAGCATCTTTCCTCGCCCTCAACGACTTCTTCAGAAACCCATTGGCCGTGCGATCGCGCCCCTCGTCACGCTTCGCATTCACCGAATCCTGGTATACCTTCAAAGAATTGATATCCCAGTACGCCTCCGAAAACGCACCGGGGTTATTCGACACGTAGTCCGTGCAGCTGCCCAGCGAAGAACAAGTCGAGCTTCCCCACACATTGCCCGCCCAGTCACCGCAGAACGTGATATCGAAGATAATCTGCATATCCGTGAAGTGGCTCTCGAAGTCGCAGCTTCCTGCAAATCGTGCGGCGGGCGTGCCCCAAGAGCTCGGGTTGGGACTTCCAGCGGAGATATCGGAAGGGATGGATGAGCGCGGGAAGAACCAAACTGAGATATGGTCGCCGGTCCATTCTGTGGCGTAGACGCCGCCAGAGATGGAGTTGAAACCGGAGCCGTAGGAGGTTGTGTCTTGAGAATGGATCCCGCAGCCAGCGTTGTTAGATTGACCAGCAGCATTGACGAAGCAGTTTGAGGTCTGCAGAGTTCCGGTGAAGCCGGAGTTGTCCATCGTGCAGCCGTCGCTGGTGTGTAGAGTCATGAGGTTTGTTGTTTCGACGTTGACGTTCTCGATGATGTCGATTTCGCCGCCGTTGGGCCAGTCAGGGCCTAAGATCCAGCTGTGCTATGTTAGTATGGTAATCAAACTAGTTGGGCTCATGTTTGTTCGGGTGAGAATGGACTTACAAAGCAGGCCAAGTACCGCAGCCCGTGGGCATATGGGCCAGGTCAATGATGAAGAGACCGTGATGGTAGGTCTGCGTACTCGACAGACGCACGCTTTGGCGGCCGGAGCTCTGGACGTTGGTATGGTCAACGCCCATGTAGACAGAAGAGCCCGTGGAAATTAGGCCGGCGTTCTGTGCGGTCCCTCGATCCACGTAGTCGACATGACCGTTTGTCGGATCAGCATCCGTATAGAAAGTGAACTTGTCGAAGAACACGTCTGGGCTGTAGTCGTCCTGTAGAACGTAGGCAGCGCTGGCAAGCTCAGCAGCTAGGCCAATGATCGGGATGAAAGAAGACGTAAAGCGCATTTTTACCGACAAGGATGAGCTGAGTATATGGATGCAGAAATATAAACCGAAGCTAGTATAACGTAACAGAGCAGCGCAACTTCAAAAAGGAACGTGAGGATATATGTAAGGAGCGACAGCGCAATGCCTTTGCCTTTCAGAATTGATCACAGTGATGAAAGGCCATTCTCAAGATGGACGTTGCCCGGATTTTATACGCAAGCCCATACAACCTTCTCGCCCCCGTTGGGCCGTCTCGAAAGAAAGCGGCTTAGACAAAACTATAGAGGTTTCATCGGCCAAAGAATTCATGCACCGGACCCGGTCGTGGGACTAGCACAAGAAAGACCCCGGCCACAAAGAAAAGCCTAATTGATCGCATGCCGAGTGCATCTGCGAAGAATGTGAAGGTAGACACCGGGTTGGTGGCGGCCTAGATTGCAAGCATATCAAGGGGGCGACAAGACGGGAGCAGAAGGCTAGGCCTAGCATTAGAGGGCTAGTCTTTCGATGGAAGTCGCTCCCGGCGCAAAGGATGTGACAGGAACGGATTCAGGAACCGACATGAAGGTATACGCTTGCTTCCAATAAAAATGCTTGCTCTCCGCGAAGGAAGACGCAATAAGGCGCCTCCAGGATCAGGTCTAGGCAATCTGGGCTCAATAGTCAGTACGGGGAGAGCACGTTTCAGGCTAAGGCACAATCGATTCGCACTCACGGGCATCGTTTAGCACTTCTCCATCATCGTAGTTTCTTCGGACGTCGAGACTGACTCGAGCCCCGTGCAGGGTTACTTGGCCTAAGGATTATCATGCTGCAGGGGTGTGTTCTCGACTGCGGCACGAGTCGACATATAACATGGGGAAAAGCGGGTGATTAGAACAGGCGCAGACTGAAGAGTGTGACTGGCGAGATAAAGACGATCCAGCGATGATTGGCGACAATGGAAATGAGAAGGAAGAAGCAGGAAGGGTCAAGCTTTGAATCGATCACGACGGGAGGCGGCCTGAGTGCCTGATTGGGTCTGCTGATCGTCCTCCAGCGTCGTGACTATTCCCTTTCTTCTGCTCTCTTCCGACGCCGGTGTTTCTGCCCGTAGTCTCTTCAGCCAAACGATGATCGTCCTCTCATCAGCTGCTCTACAATAGCCACCTGCCTGACTTGACGTCTAAAGGTAGGGCTCGGAGATGAGATTCTTAGTTCCCGTGATGAAATGGAAAGCCTCTCGGTCACACCGACAACGAATAAACGCCTATATAAACTATAATAATGTCACAAAAACTTGCAGATCGCTCATGCTTATTCGCTATGTACAGGACAAACGGGACAGACCAACTTCTCCCACTCCCCGTCATGCTGTCGCTGCCGCGTTGGCCGTGACTGCCCAATATCCACCAAGCACTGGCGATGGTATAAGTGTCGACATGAGAAGACAACCACCGGCCCCTGGGTCACACTAGCCTCCTCTTCGTGAAATTTCATCGCTGCTTCTTCGCTCGTGCCCGCGTCGATGTGCGTATCCTGATGGTGAAATGACGCGCCGGTGGGGGTCACTGCGGCCTTGCCTTTCCCTCTGGCAGACGCAGGGTCGACCCGCTCTTCGAGCTGGCGGGCGAGGCGGTGCTGCTTTAGGTCGCTTTGGCGCCTCTCCCACGCATGCCAATGCTGGGGGCCAACACCAGGGCCCCAAATGCGCTGCCGGCAAATCTCGCAGACTTGGCCACGGGGCCGCCATCCTCTCTGTCGCAGGCGCGTCACCTCATCAACGTGCACAAACAGATCGCGATCTAGCATTCCATTGGCAAGAGATAGGAGCGACCTTTCGTACGCGTAGGCGGAAAACACCGAGGCAAGGACGGCTCGCAGCTCGAGGAGTGAGGGAGACCAGCGTGCTGCCCTAGTCAGGAAGGCACGAAGGATGCGGAGAAATGCAACATCGTTGCGTTCGCCCGTCGCAGGGCCCGATCCACTGGTTCGGACCGTGCTCGAAAGTAGAATAGTAAAGACTTGTTGCACCAGGGTTCGAAAGGACGACACGAGCTGAGAGGATTTCGCGCCAAACGAGGATGTAGGCTCCAAATCTGCCGTCTCTACCTCATTTGCAAGCCCGCCTTGGATTTGCCCAAAGACGCTACTTGCAATCCGCACAACACCCTCAAGCAAGTCTAGCCAGAGCTCCTCATCAAATGAAAGAGGTTGTTGCAAGGCACTTTTGCCCCCACCGTTTCGTTCGATGCGCGCATTCTTAACCGTTTTGCTCTGGCCTTGACACAGCCACGTCCCAACCTTCGCGTACTTATGGAGGGATTCTAAAAGATCTTCAATGGCTTCGGCCGTAGGGGCAGAGTCGGGCGCCTCCTGAACGCTGTGCAATATTCCCACTAGTCCTGACTCGAGTGTCTTCAAGTGCGCAATGAGACGGTCCATTGCGGCGCGCGCCTGCCCTTGTCTGGCTAGGAGAATAACAGCAGCATCAACCACTCCGCTATCCTCCATCGAGGGGAGTAACTCTTCGAGTCTAATGTCACCTTCTCGGAGGGTATCCACGAAGCTCGCCACATGAGTAGGATTGTGCCTGCAGAGTAGCTGGATATAACGCTCAACCATCCAGTTCTCAATAGGCAGAGAATGATTATTATCCATCGCAGGCTGTATTTTCTGTTCAACAATGACGCTTAGATATTGATACTGGCCATGGCCATCGTCATGCAAGGCCTCGATAAAAGTCCCATGTGTCTCTGGCGCAAAGTCACGCATCGTTTGCGCCGCCATGCGAAAATCTATAGCCGCAATATCGTGGGCACGAGCTTCAATAACGTCAATCACAGCCTGCCGTTGCTTCTTCCCCATGTTGGACCCTGGACGGAGACAGTCTTGAAGACAGATAAAAATCTTCTCTCGCTCACTTGGGTCTTCCAGGTACGTGAGGACCAGTTCCGGAAATTGCTTTTCGGAACGGTAAGTTGACTTGAGAATTCTGTAGAAGCGCGCCTCCCGGAAGAGCGGTATCATTTGTTGAATGTCGGGTGGGTGGTAGATGGATAATAGGTACTCGGCGCTCAGTTCGCAATCGTCCGCCATATCGTCGGTCGGAAAGCGACATAACCGCTCAAGGACTTGATGGAGCGTACTGCCAGAGAGAAGGATGTATTGAGGGTATTTGGGTAGATTTCGAGCAATGAACATGTCAAGGTAAATTGAATCAGAGTTATCGAAGGAGGCCGAGGTCATGGTTTGGAGTAGGATGGTAACCAGATACTGTCGATTGACAGAGACACCTTGTTGAGGAACTTCATCTGGGTCCTGCTCGTTTAGGAAGCTGTCCTCAAATGCTTCATTCAGCATGCTCATGAAGCTGGCCGTGTCGAACTTCAATAGCACTTCAAGAGGAGACGAGGCTCCGCGTGTCCCAGAAAACAAATAATTATACAAGGTTGCCTTTGCTCGTGAAGCATCAGCGTCATCCATATCATTCCCCGTAGGATATGAACGTGAGGTGAAGATGAAAGAGAGGTATGGGAATATTTTCATCACGTTCGTATAGTCTTTCAGTTCATGAACGGAATTGCCATTGGTCATGGACTGTCGAAAAGGGATGAGTTTGATCAGTTCCTCTAACGGGCCCACGTAATCTCCTAGACATCGGTTCCAGACGTATATAAATGCATCATAAAGGTTATGCTGTTTGCACAGTGTGGTAACTTGGTCAATATCCATCGTGCTAGTGTCAAGCAGACAGATGATTTCTTCTAATTGGCTGGCAGTGTGGGTGACGACAAAATGATTGATCAGTGCCTTTACAGCAGTCGGAGGTAGAGATAACACTGTCCCTTCGACAATAAACGGTTCCAGTGCATCGAGGAATACCCCTGCAGACCCATGCTCTTCGTACCAATTAAAAATTTCATCCCATAAGAAATTCTCGTCCGACAGGCAGACACAAGCCGAGATGGAGACTTCAGCAAGCTCTTCTAACTGCTGGCGCTCGAGTCGACCATTGGAAGCCTCTTCGTTCCACCCAAAAGCATATTTGAGAGAGGCAGATATGATCTCCAAGAGCTTTTCACGCACGATAGGTTGCCTCAAATAATCTTCGTCGGGAAGACCCACGGTCAGCTTTTCCGAGTTTCCGCTATAATAAGCTGTTGCTTGACGAATGGCTCCAATGAAATCGCCGGCTTCCATGATTGCGAGTAGTCGATCTGCCCAATTGGATAGACTCCCAATCAGCAACTCGTTATAGCCGAGTATGAATAATCGGCCTTTGTAGGATCGAAAGCTCATATAAAAGGCATCTGCCACGACCCCATGCATCGATGTATCGTCTTCATTAAACTGCTCGATCAACGAGTGCAGCTGGGCTGAGAACAGATCCACATGGTAAATATGCCGATTTAGAAGGTCAACAGCATTGGTCACGCGCATCGTGTGGTCCTCGAGAATGAGCAGCTGTTGCGTGATTGTAAGGACGGCTAGTACCGATCTGCTCAACCACTGCACGGCCACTATAGTTTCATCGGCCCTCCATCTACACCGGGGGCGGAATGCCAAGCTGGGAGGGCGATCTTTTGACGACGTATTATCTGCTTCTACCTCGAAGACATCCATCACAGTCAGTACGTTTGACCAGCAATATACGAGTTTCGTATTGGACGTTTGCGATTCTTTCCCCTTTAGCTTGATTGCAGGAAACCAGGCAAGGGCGCCGGTCATTGCGCCATGGGCAGCGACCTCTTTCGGACGCGGTGATTTGTGCTGAGTCTGTGCGACTGGCGTTGTAGAGACTATAACCAGAAGATATGGGGTAAGCATAGCGACCAGGCCAAGAGAATCCGACGCCTGTTCCACATTTCCGAGGGGAAGAGGGGAAAAGGCAAGCACAGAGCTTGGCTTCCGCGGCTTGGTGTTCTCCAACGATGGTTGGGGATAGCGGCCTAGTATTCGTGTTGTTTTCACCGTACGGCCCATAGCACCCATACCGCGCGTCGCTAAATGAGAAAAGGCCATCCCCCGTTTGTCTGCGGACACCAGCGCAGTGCGCCGGGTTCCTAGAAAGCCCAAGTGTATAACCGGGGATCTGAAGATGTGACCGTCAGAAGTTCGAGTCTCAACCTGATTCGCAGGTATGGGCGGAATTGAAAGAAACGGCCGCGCTGGCCGCGAAATCTCCCAGGTGAAGATATCACCCGAAACATGGCCGGCAGCAACAGTCGAATGGTCCGCGGAAAGGGCTAGTGACTGAATCGCGCCGCACTCGATAGCTAAGAGTAGTTATCTCAGTTAGCGCAGTTCCAACGGTCCCCGAGTCTTTGAACAATGATGCTTACCTTTTGTCCCGTGTCCAATGACAGCTCTCAAGTTCTGCTGATAATCGAACACCAAAATAATCCCCCTCGAAGTTCCAATGACGATAGATGTAGAAACAACCATGCACGTAGGGGAGCCAAAATTCCGCTTGCCGACCTCTGAAAATGCCTGGCCCGTTATCCTCCTCAATTTTGTCCAGCGCACAACCTCCCAAGGGTCCTGATGCCCATCCTGGTCGGAATCAATGGTAGCCGGCGACAATCGGCTGGTGAGCGATGATTTCCGCGAGCGGACTTGGGTAAGAAACGGTGACGATGGCCGGAGGCTGCCGAGTGACGAAACAGACAACCTTGACTGGAATCGGAGATCAAAGGGACGATGCGCCGGGCTGGGACTGGGACTGGGAAAAGGAGACGAGCCACGAAGTGCCAGCAAACTGCTACTCGGCGACGATTGGATTGATCCCTGTGTCAAACAAGCAATTAGCAAGCCGACAGCTCAAAAGACGTGTTTCACCACCTACCCGCAAGGACGGTGTATCATCCGGATTGGAAACAATATCATCGACTCCGTCGACCGAGCCTACCTGCGCAGTACGGGGCGACTGCAACGGCGACGGGGAGGCGGCTTCTATCGCCGGAACATGATTCTGCGCAGCCAAGTCCGGTATATCCTCCTCCACATAGGCAATTGAGCCATCTTTCAGGCCCCCCAATGGAAGCAAGTCCTGGATAACGCCGTTGCCGTTGCCGTTGGTTGCCGCGACCGGAAGCTGCTGCAGTTCGTCCCCGCCCTGGTCGTCGTCCTGTCCCAAGTCGAGGTCGTCTTCTCGGGCCCAGTCATCGCGGCCCTCGATCGTGGAGCTCATCAGCGGTGTGTCTGAATGTTCATTTCTTCACGTGCGCGCGATGCAAGGCGGAGATAGAGATGCGCGGGCGGCGGACCTGCGTTCGGAGCTCGAATAGGTGCGTTAAAGTGCGGACGTTCAGGTCCGAGAGACGTCCGGTGGGTGGGATCGTGTGGAAAGTGGTGCCTAGCGGTAGATTAAGGCGGTGATGTCAAGTGGAAAAGGTACCCCGGCGCTCGAGAGCAATGATCGCATCCAACCGAGAAAGGAGCACGAGCCCGCGGAGTGATTGGAGATCGATCGTCAAGAGGAGGGCGGAGGGAGTTGGAGCCTTGAGGCGGTGCGGCCGGGGGGCTTTCCGTGGGTTGTCCGCGCTCTCCTGGCCGAACCACGGCCCACCATGAAGCATGCTTGGACTACCACCCGTGTCTACTGTATAGAACTAGGAGTTTGAGATGCTGGGCAATGAACAAATGATTCGCGTATTTTTGCTTATTGCTCTAGAATCGGAAGTTGCGTTGTGCCCCACATTGAACGTGGTCAAACCTACAGCTGTTAAGAATCCTAAGTGGCAGTCCTTTCGTAGAGAAGAGCATACAGCGATGGTTTTCAAATGCCGCTCAAGCCTGATGTACTTTTCATCCAATCACAGTGATGCAAGTGTAAGACAAAAGAATAGAAGCGCCAACCAAGAATAAGAAGGAGAGTCTATAACCCTGGTAAGTGAAACCGACACCAAGCCTAACAAACTGGCAGTTCAAAAGAAGACAAAAAGATGTTAGGGTATGTATATATGCGAGTTGTGACAGAAATAGAGTCAATGCAGAAGAGTTAAGTGCAATGTCAGAAGGTATGGTGTATAATCGTGTACGAGCGACGGCTAGATATCCTATCAAACAGAGGGCTGGGCAGGAAGGGGAGCAGTGGTCGCGGCATCATTCTCAACCACCTTCTCGGAGACAAGCTGATCTTCCGCAACAGGCTGCTGCTGTTCTGTTTCTTTATCTTCAGGTTGAGCAGCTGTTGAGACGCCATTTGCCTGCACAGACTTAGACTCGGGCACGGGGACTATGGCGTCTCTGCTCTTTCCGTTCTCTTTGCCGAGTATCTCGATTTTGTCGCCCTTGAATAGGACTGGGCCCTTTATGAAGCCAGGCTTAGTTTGACCTTCAGCCGGCGCGGTCTCAAGAGCGCCGATAATTTCGCGAGCTGGCTCATCAAGGTAGGGCATGTCACCCCATTGCCATTCGAGCTCACCGCCATATTGCTTGGGGATGCTGGATACTTCCATGAAGGAGCTGAGAGTAGGAAGCACTTCCGAGGAGGAGAGAATGAAGATCTTGGAGGTGGTGACAGGGTCGAACCAACGCTTGATCCAGCCCCAAACGGTGGGAAAGAAAGCTGGGGCACCGATAATCTGCTGTGGTTAATATCTCGGCTGTGATAATGACCTATAGGCCCACTTACAAAGATACGGTCCAAGGTCTCGGGATAATGGGCAGTAGCGAGGACACTGGCGTCCTGCATGTGGCCCTTGAGGTTCCAAAATTGCTTCAATCCGACACCGCTAACATCGACAATATTCGTCGAAGACACGATGGGGGTTTCTGGATGTGGACGAGACAACTTTGAGCAGAGTGGCATGACGAAGTTGAGGAGGTTCTCGTACAGCGCGAACAGGCGCAGGAGGCGCTGAGGGACAGCGGAAGACTTGTGCGTTTCCGCCGTCGCCTCCGGGTCGGTCATAGTAGCATTGTATGTGGCCATGTTCTTGCTGTTCAGATGCTTGATCTCAAACACGTACACCGGAATACCGCGGCGGTCTCGACGGCCGGTCCATTGCGGATACTATACCCATAAGGTTAAGGTTAGACTCAGCCAAAGATCATATCCGAATCAAGGAACTCACCATCCTCCTAGCAGCCTCATAAGAATCCACATCGATGTTCTCGTATAGGGCCTCGATAGCATTTTCCTTCCGCCAATCCTCGGTATCCTTGAACTGGCCCCAGGCGCCACTCACGTCGAATCTGCGTGCGCGAAGAAATCGCCTAGTAACAAAACGTTAGCCATGAAACATCCAGCCAATGCATGCAAGGTACAAGAAGCTGAGGCAAGCATACAGCATAGTCGCATCATCATGGCTCGGTTTCTCCCCGGCAACCCCAGGTGTATAGTATCCCTCCTTCTCACAGAAAGCCTTGAACTCCATCAACTTCGTCTCCTGCTCCTCAGTGAGGTGGTGCAAATGCCCCGCGAGCCAGGCATCGCTCGCAGCCTGGGAAGCCGACGCGACAGGATCGTTCTTGGGATCGGCAGCGGCGGTGGCGGAATCGCTCTCCGCTTGGCTGTTGGTAGGCTTGGTGCTCCACAAGGGCATGATTTCGTACTATTCCTTCTAGATGTGGAAGCCAGGGATATACGAGTAGGGAAAAAAGCAGGGATGGGAAGAAAAAGATGAAGAAAGCGGCGTTGGCCGGTGGTTGGTCCGGCGTAAGCAAAGCTGAGCTGTAGTTTATTTCAGGCGGAGGCTCGGGATCGACAATGGAGCTGACTCGCGCCGGGTATGTCGGGACTCTCACAATTTCAACAGCAGTGGGTGTCGAACGTCAGAGGAGGGGCGCGAGGGGCGTGAGGGGCGAACAAAGAGTCAAGATTGTATCGAGAAGATCGAAGTGTTCAACGGATGGAAGGAGTTCGGCAAATCGGTCGAGTCCGATGTAGGAATGTGCATATGCTCTCAAGACCCTTAATTAGTCAGCTAAACTGATAGTTATGCAATCTACACAGTTTCGGATTTTGATCACATATGACTCTCTGTTGCGTAGTGGATAGTACAAGTCCCAAGACAGTTCATTTTGCACATTGACCAATGCAAGGAAGTAGCAATATTTGTACAGGAACAAAAATGGAAACAGAATCTCATGTTTCCAGGCCAAACGTCTCCTAATCCTCCTGACCAACATCGCCGTACTCGTGCATACCACGACGCGACTCCCGCGCTTCATCTTCAAGAGCCCTAAGGTTGGACAGCGTCTCCCCAGCAGCGCGCTCCCATGCCTTTAGTTTGCGAGGAACGGTAGCCAGGCCTTCGTGAACAATATCCGCGTTGATACTCTGGTCGAGCGTCTTGGAACCCTCGGGGTCGAGCAATGTAACGTGCAGCGTTCCCTCGGGCGCAACGTAGTCAACGTTAGCGACGAGCTCGCGGCCGAACGTCTGTTCCTCGACAAAAGAGACAGCTTCCGTCATGTAGTGGGGAAGGTTGACGGGGAACTGGACGAATGAAAGAACAGCCTCTACAGCCTGAGGACGGAGCTTCTGGGCGGAAAACTGGGTGCCAAGGGGTCGGAGAGCGGACCAAGGTAGGAGCTCCGAGTTGCCGTAGTCGATGTAGAGGACCTCCGCTTGTTGATTCTCGCGGTCGTTACGACGTACCTTGGCGCGGTACCACTCGCCGTCTTCAGTGAACTTGGCAGCAACAAAGTCACCAGCCTTCGGGGGACCAGGAAGAGGAGTGTTGTTCGACTTGTTGATGTGGAATGACCGGAATGCGCTCATCAGTTCTGTCAGCGCCGAGGTGCCGGTGCCGATCTGCTGAAGCTTCACGCGTCCAGTGGCGGGGTCAACATAGGTGATCATGACGTCGCGGTAGTCCTTACGGCGTGTGGTGGCTTCAGTCTCAACAGCACTACCACTGGTCGCCTCTTCTTCTTCATCAACCTCTTTGCTAGGGTCCCAGTCGTGCCAGAGTCCTTTGCGGGCTTCCTTCGCTCTTTGTTCCGCAGCAAAGTATTCAGTCGCGTGGCCAGACTGCTCTGCAGAGTAAGCGTGAACAGTAGCTAAGCCCTCCTCGATAAGAGTCTTGGTGAAGTTCTCCTTGTTTAGGTAAAGGGTACCGATGAAACCGCCAACCTTGTCGGTAGTCTCAACATCGATCTCGACGTCGCGCTGCATGCACCGTCTGTTGGCAAACTCGTGAGCTTCGTTACCGAATGGCTCAGCAGCGTCACCAGGGTTGCGAGCAGAACGAGGAGCACGGATGCCAGAAAGGACTAGGGTAAGCTTGGCGTTTTCACGAGGAACCAGAACAGTAAAGCGAGATCCGGACTTGACGAAGTCGACGACAGCAGGAACGCGCTTCTGGCGTTGGAGAACGGAGACTGCCATCTTGGCCTTCTGGAGACTCTCGGAGTAATCTTGGTACTGCTTGGTCTTAGGAGGCTTAGGGCTCCACATTCCCTTTCCATCCTGTTGAGCCTCGGCTTCAGCAATCATTAGATCGTCATAAATGGGAGATCGGTCGGTGTCGTCCTGGCGATGACGGATAACAGATGCGTATCCAGCTTGCACCAAAGCGAGACCAACGTTTGTGTTTCCTTGAACTACCGTAGCAACTTCCCTCTCTTCGTAACCCTCATTCGCAGGTTTCTTGCCATCAATGGTAACCTTGACGTGCTTTCCGATGATCTTCTTGCGCAGGAACTCCTTCGCGTCGGCGGCAAACGGCGCTTGGTTGGGGTCAGATGGCTTTGGTTGACGGATGCTACTCAGGCTAAGTTTCTTTTCCTGGCCAGCCTTGTTTCTGACGAAAATGGTGTCGGCGTTGAGAACACGACCAACGGTGTAATCCTCAGCGGCCCCGCCAGCAGGACCCTTGGGCGCGACAAGGTTAGTGAACAGACCCAATCGAGCATCCTTAGCGATCTTCTCCGAGCGGCGAAACGCAGCCATCTCAGTACCGAGAAGAGCAGAGTGATGGTCATGACATCTGGCGAGACCCGCCTCCAGAAGGAATTTGGCGATGTTTCCATTGGGGTGCAGGACCGTGGCGATAAGCTGACCCTGAGGGGTAACTCCCAAGGGAGACACCTGAACCTTGCGTTGCAGGATTCTGGACTCGACGAATTGGTGGGCCTCCTCGCCGTAGGGCTCGGCAGGCTGCTCCTTGCCATCGGCACCTACCCGCTTGGTTGCAGGTGCGCGAACGCCGCCAACCACAACGATCACTTGCAGGTGCTCCGCTTCATCGACGAGCAGCCTAACAACGAGACGGTCTCCAGTCAAGACGCGCTCGACGATACCTATGAGATGTTTATCCTTCCATTCGTCCACCAGAGACTTGGCATCTTCGAGCTCGTAGCGGGTTTCGATGCGGCCGCCTTCGGTTCCCCAAACACCCTTTCCTTCGGTCCTGGCGTGGTCTTCGAGAGCGCGGAGTCGCTCGAGCATCGCAACGGTTTCTTCCGAGTCGTCACTTCGCTTGCCGGCTTCGTCTCGGACGCGGCTCCATCCTTCCTGGACAACGATTTCTGGCAACGTAACTTCGAACGTTGGGAGCTTGAGCTTTCCAAATTCGCGTTGCGAGGTCGGGACGGAGTAAAGAGTCTGGAACTGGACTACCTTGCCGACAAGGAGCTCACGGAGGAATTCACGGGATTGGAAGGCATAAGGCTATCAGAGTACAGAGGTCAGTGTGCATCCTAACCTAATGTTTAAGCGATGATAGGGATCGAATATGGAAGCAGGGACAAGCGAATGAAGAAAAAAGTTGCTGTGTTGTTCAATGCCAGAAGAGCAGTTGTATTTTCGCCGACATGGGTTGAATAGGGAATGGGTTGAAACGGTGTAACTCACCTCATCTCCTTCTCGTCGCAGTCTAGGCGCAGACACGTATGCAAGACTGAGGACACGCTCTTGCCCAGGGTTGTTAATATGCGACAAGACAACAGTGTCGCCAGACAACACTGACTTCACGCGAGCTTCCAGAGGCATGCTGGAAAAGGGTGTGGAAGCAATCAAACAAAGAGAGAATTTTCCAGTACAAAGAAATAAGGTAAAAGAGGGTAGGAGTGAGAGAAAGGGGGAACTGGCACACAGTAAGATGGTGTTGTGAACTGGCAGTTTTGAGGAGGGAACACAAGCGGAAACGTGGTTCAAACTGCCGGAGCTGTGGCGGACTCCTGGCTCCGGCTTTGTGAATGTGGGGAGAGTCTGGCCACCGGTGACAGCCGCAGCTATGATCATCTCAGGGGCGAGTCTGGCACATTGTATATTTTTCCAGCTAGTAGAGGATCAGGGTCCTTACTACTGCACTACGGAGTATCTGGCGATAAAACTTCGCGTGGAATTCGAGACAATATGACACTGCCGTTCAATTTGGATGTGGCTAACTCGCAGCACCTTACAATTCAACTACTATGTAAGGCATTTGAATAGCATATGAAGACAGTTTTGGCTACCTAGCTCTCGTCCTCCACATTATCCATTTGAATCATCATATCATCACATTCGAGGAGTGCATTTACGCAGCAATGCCGATGACACCTAGCCAGCCATTAGCTTCCTTTTCGTCGTGTCGATATCAGCAGAATACTCACCGCAAGCAGGACGGGCACCAGCGTTACCAGTCTTCTTGGACTCCTCAGACTCACCACGGCCAAGGTCATCAGTACCAGCGTGAACGACGAGGGTCCGCTATATCCCGCGTTAGCATTTTTCTTGATGGCTCTCTGAATAGAAAAGATCACATACGCCCAGAACGCTCTCGGCACCAATCAGCTTGACAAGCTTGTCGGACTTGGAGCCCTTGGCGTTGCCCTCAGCGTCGGTCTTGAAGTTACCAAGGTCACCAACGTGGCGGACCTCGTCCTCGGGGGCACCGTGGGTCTTGCCAAAGGGGTTGAAGTGAGGGCCAGCGGAAGTGCAACCGTTGGTGTTGTCACCGAACTGGTGAATGTGGAAGCCACGCTCAGCGTTGGCGTCGTTGCCGGTGATGTCCCATGAGACGGTGGTCTGGGAGTTCTCGTCGGCCTGCTCGAAGGTGACGGTGCCGGAGACCTTGGAGTCACCACGGAGGACAGCAACTAAAATCAGGCATGTCAGCGACGTTACACCGCGTTAGCACGCTCAATTGATTTAAGGATGACGAAAATATGAGGGTCAGGGCAATCGAGATCGCCACTGCCATATCTGGGGTCGAGATGAGGACCTGGGGTTCCTGGGCTTAGACCCAGCGACCGGGCCGTTGACCGCGTGACAGCAAGCTAGCTAGCTTGAGCTTTTCATCATCCTGGAGCTTCTACCAACGCCTCGCAGGGGAGCAGGAGACGGTGATAGGCTGCTGGCTCAGGGCAGAGCTCGAAAGGTGCTCAAATCTGCTCACACAAGGTCCTCCGGCCACGGTCGATCGTGGATCCAATCAGGATAAAGGCCAATAACAACACGAGATGAGACGTAGACGAGCTCGACTTACCAGCCTTGACCATTTTGATGGATTTCTAGAGGTTAATGTTAAACTTGAAAAGGGTTGTGAAAGATGGATACAGCAGAGAGAGATGAAGTGGGTGGAAAGGAGACGGGGGAGCAAAGGGAAGAAGAGGGACGAGGGGTAGTCCAAGTCGCTGACTGGATGGATAGGCTCAGGATGAGGGCCTCTCGGTGGATATTCGATGGGCTTCGACCCTCGCAATTCCTGCCACTCAATTCTCCCCCCTCTTGGTGGTTTTCGTGAGCACCCCACCTTGCGGGACGTCGGCATGACGTTTTCGCTGCTGAAGCGGACTCAAGTCCGATTCCTAAGCAGTGCAATCCAGGCTCTATCTAACAACAATGAGTTCTATGGAAGCTTAATCAGAACCTACAGAGTTGGTTCAAACTTATGCTATCTCCATGGCGCAACATCCAGAATACTACAACGGAGTACGGAGTAACAGTGCTACTCATCTTATCCAAATTGGAGTTTCCGAGTAACCCCACCATAGCACTCCATCCAAGTCTGCTGCGGTGTAACAGCCCAACAGACTCAATTGATCTGTCCTCAGCAAACCCTTGCACCTGGACTTAACTTGTAGAGCTTGTAATCTACCTATCATTAAAGCGGCAGTCAATTGAGCAGATATCCCTGGCACGTGTTGATAGACGAACAGTTTACCTTCATGCCCAGCAACAGAGCACACGATAAACTCCGAGGCTCAAGCTTATTTCCGCTTCGCTCGCAATCCCCGAGCCGACCAGCAAATGGTTGAAGATCAAGAATTAGAAGACAAATTGAATGAACTTATATAAGACGTAGTATTCCGTAAATCATATCATCTAGAGCAAATTTTGCAAGTCGCCAATTTTTACACAAACGAAATAACTTTCATCAAGCGGCAGCCGGTGCCCTGCTAGATATTTCATACATTTATGCCTGGACCTTAGCCTTGAGGATGTCCTTGAGGGTGACGGCATCGGCGGCAAACTTGGAGATACCCTCACGGAGCTTCTCAACAGCCATGGCTTCCTCGTTGAAGTCGAAGCGGAACAGAGCCTCATCGTTAAGGTAGCTCTGCTTGGAGATGTCGAGGCTGGAGGCGGAAGAGGAGTCGAGCTTCTTGGGGACAGCGTCCTTGGAATTGTAGAGGTCCTCGAGGAGACCGGGCTGTGGTTTCGTTAGTGACGATTGCAGCAAGATCTACGAAAAGGATGAACGTACGGAGATGGTCAGGTAGTCGCAACCAGCGAGCTCGGTGATCTCGCCGACGTTACGGAAAGAGGCGCCCATGACGATGGTTTTATAGCCGAACTTCTTGTAGTAGTTGAAAATGGCCTGGACGGACTTGACACCGGGGTCCTCCTCCTTGGAGTAGTCGCGCTTGTGAGCGGCCTTGTACCAATCGAGGATACGGCCAACGAAGGGAGAGATGAGGAAGGCACCGGCCTCAGCGGCAGCAATGGCCTGGACAAGAGAGAACATGAGGGTCAGGTTGCAGTTGATGCCGTGCTGGCTCTGCAGGATGTGAGCGGCCTGAATACCCTCCCAGGTGGAAGCGATTTTGATGAGAATGCGGTCCTTGGAGATACCAGCCTCCTCGTAAAGCTGCTTGCGGTCAGTAATTGAACTAGCCGCTAAGTAAGCTGTTGTGGCGCACCTTGATAATGTGCAGAGCCTTGTCAACGGAGGCCTTGGTGTCGAAAGAGAAACGGGCGTCGACCTCAGTAGAGACCTTGCCGGGGATGATGTCGAGGATCTTCTTGCCGAACTCGACAAGGAGGTAGTCGAGGGTAGCATCAACCTGGGCGTCAAGAGAGCCGCCCTGCTTCTTGGCCTTCTCAGCGGCAGCATCAATCAGACTGGCGTAGTCGGGCTTCTTGGAAGCAGCAAGGATGAGAGAGGGGTTGGTGGTGGCATCCTGAGGCTTGTACTTGTCAATGGTGGCAAAGTCACCAGAGTCGCAAACGACAACCTATCGAGATGCACTTGGTTAGCAATGGCGCCTCATGAATGATGTGAGAGCTGATGCTCCGAAGGGGGGGTAACATACGGTGCCAGTGGCCTTGAGCTGTTCAAGAGAAGAAGACATTGTGGTGTGTATGCGGGAAGGTGATTCGAATGGGATCAATTCAAAAAAAACAGGTAGAAGAATAGTGAGAAGAGACCAGATGGACAGATGGTTCTTAAATGAACTTAAATTGCAGAGGCGTGGCGGCGTTGATGTTTTTGCGGTTCACGTTGAGGTCACCCAGACAGTGGTGGGGCGCCACTGGGCTTATGACGCTATCAGAGCTTCCGGAGGGGTAAAGCCATGACTAAGATATTTGATGTTGATGACTGGAGGGGCATTCCAATTGACAAATGCAGGTTCTCTAATAATGTCTTCCTTGATAGTAGCTCCATGATGATTGACGGTTGATATCATCCTCTCCAGTCCGCTCACCTGGTCTTGCTCTCCATACCCTCTGTCTGCCGTTCAATATAGCATCAAAAACTGCATTAATATCTATGTATCTCCGGAGCTATCGTCTACTCTCTTCCCAACGCGGCCCAGAGTGCTCCGACAACGCATGGCCGATCCACCCCACCTCCGTGTTCTTCCTGCATTTCCACACATGCAGCGATCCAGGGCCTGTTTCATTCACCGAATCACCGGAATCAGGAGTCCGTCGTGCCAGGGCTACGGCGGACCGGCGGTGCATCTCGTGATTAGCCTCATCTCCACATCCCCCATCTTTATGGACTCGCATCGAGACTGGGAGCCCCGGAATAACGGTATTAGGGCTGCCGTTCGGAGCATAGGACTATTGTGCTCCGTAAGGAGTACGTTATATTGTAGTTCATTCATAATAATAATGACTTTTGCAATGCTTCCCGTTGTGGGAGAGATGGCCGCCAAGATCTATGCATAACAAAAAGAAAAACCCTTAGGGCAGCTGGAACGCTCAATCTAAAGAACAAGGCAGTAACATGTAGGCCACAGCTTTCGAGCAACAAAAAACAATAAGTATAGTTACTCTGTGGACAAGCGAGATCTATAAAAATGGTTGATACACAGACTAGTCAAGCCACGAACCAGGACAAGAACCGCAAGAGGTCATCGGCGTTGGACACAACTCCATTCGTACTATAAGATCAATGAGTACAGCGCACAAGAACTCAGCTACAGAAGCCAGGCGACTTACCACTCTTCCCAGCTCATCCCCGGTATAGACAACTTGGGGGAGTGCGAGGATACAACTGATCCCTGTAGTGATGTTTGCACCGTTGTCTCGATTATTGTCAACGTGATGCAGCTGGCGGATTAACTCCAACTCGAAACGACCATTCCGGATGATCTTGCTCCAAACCTACAAGGTATCAGTTCTGTGCTTAACGAGCGACTGATTGGCCACGACTTACATTCACGACACCCCTCTGATGACCGGTAAAGATAAGGTCGCGCTCTTGCCATTCATCGCCCACGCCTTCGTAAAAGACACAAGCCAGAGTCCGGTCCTCGGATGAATCGCAGACAACTTGTTCAAGTATTAAATCTCCGTTAAGAGTGTACAATGTGAGGCGGTTTCCCCGACAGACTGCAATTTCTCCAGTCACGTCGTTAATTTGAGCACACTATGTTCACATTAGTTGAGAGCATGGGAGAAAGGGGGAGTTAGGGCATACATCTACGGGCCCCTTGACTGGAAGTTCCCGCACAAAGCACTGGCGGTTCAGGTCCCAAAGCATGAGCTGACCGTCGACAGACGCAGATAGCAGGGTGCTAAACGACCGGGACACTGCAAGAACAGTCACTGGTGTACGATGGCCGAACAAGGATCCCGCAGGTTGTAGATCAACGGATTTTGCTGTTGAGGTGAATGTCCATATTGAAATAGTGCAGTCAGTGCCAGAAGTGACCAATGTTCGGGAGTCCGCAAAGACGGCAGCGGCCAGCTGGCCCACATGAAGGTGCTCAAAGTGGCCAAGAAGCTATCCACAATCAGCAATAGGCTTTGGAGGTAATTTTTAAATGAGCGTTTACCTTGCGATGGTCTGCGGAATAGAATCGAACGCTGCCGTCGAAAAATCCCCATTCCAAGTACTTGTCATAGTTGGGCGGTATATTGAGTCGTAATGCAGCGGTGCATAATAGCCGTTCTTGTCTCATGCACAATGACGAGACTCGTTCTCCGGTCTCTAGGAGCCCGTTAGCGTCGAAGCAGCGTTGATGTACAAGAACTTACCCAAGAGTGCCATGGGAAGCTGGGTAAGGGACTCAGCAAGAGTATCCAATCGTGGAATCTTGTGCCTGTGTACCTCGCTTTGAGGATGAGGCCGAGTGTATATCTGGTGCGGTGTTTGCCCGAAGTTGTGTATGATACCTATCGTGGCCAGCCGCTCTACTGGATCTTCAATGGCGTCGATATCTTTAGCGCCTTGATAGGAGAGATGATGGAAGACATTGACTGCTTCAACCGCTGCCTCGCCTTTTTGCTTGCACCCGAACACCAGATCAATCCAATGATGCAGGTTGCGGGTCACATACGGGCTTTCCAACGCTTCCCGATTTTTGGATATGAAGATGCTCGGGTCGCCCTTCGCCCACGGTGGCAATTCTACCGAGTCAATAGCCGTTTCCATATTTTGAAGCATTCCGAAGTCGTACTTGTTGGAATTGATCAAGAACTCAGGGAGGTAGAAAAATTCAGGTATCAATTCCCTCACATCTGACATGTTGCCTCGTGAGGCAGACTCCCACGCCTTCCCAACAGAGTAGAATAGACGATCGGCATGATCAAATGTTCCACCTTGCAATAAGAGATACGACTTCACAAACGGCTGTAGTCGGATCAGGTAAGAGCTCACGATCATTGCTGAGGAGTAATGAGTACCGTAATGGAATGGTGGAGCATCACCATCGCCCATCTCTGCAAAGACTTGATAACGTTCTCGAAAATCAGCTTCTCGCTCTGGGGTCTGGCAGCCCATCGGTTTCGATAAATCACGGAAGCTTTTTGGGTTCTTCAGGTCCAGCTCCTGGCTAGTATAGTCTGCGATTACCCAGGGAAAAACTGGATACTGCGTCAGATCGTTAAATGTCCTTCCCGCGAGGGTGTTGATTAGCATGAGATAATGGAAGTTCGATATTTCCCCCTTTACCCATTTACGGGTTGCTGGATACACCGGTGAGTGCCCGAAAACACTAGCGAACTTTGAGCCGAGGGTCTGCGGCGCATCTTCAGAACTTCGAAGGGTCTCGAATCGCCAAATATCCTCCGGCCGCGAGTGTCCAACACTTCCGGTAATCTGCGGGGCCTTTCCAGCAAGTTGACCATACAGACTATCTCGAGCTTTAGACGAAACAAGCGTCAACAGATAGCTGCTTCCGTCGGTAAAGAAAATCTCAAGTGCAACATCGCGAAACAGAAATCGCCTCTTGGATATACTAACTAGATCTGTCCATTTCCAGCTCCTAGTTTCGTACTCCTGAGGCTTACGTTCACTTGCTTCTCTTCCAGCTATCATACGGACGTATGGGTCGCGCTCATCACTGGGGGCTTGCGAAACGTTGACAATCTCACCATCAATTCGTTGAAAGAAATTGTCAAGGATGTAGATGTGGTCTTTGCCTTGGATTAAAAGCCCTTCAAAGGCCTCTAATCCAACAATGCGGGACACGTTGCAAAGATCTTCGACTTGGTCGCCGCGATGTAAACTTCTCATAACTTTCCGGTTCTTGTCGTCGGAGTCTTCGAGGTCGGCCTTTGGATCATCAATCATCTCAAAGCTTTCATCGATGACACTTGCATTGTCAGGTCCGATGCCGCCAGGACTATCATTCGTTTGCTCATCATCAATTGGGGCAGTAATACTTTTGCCATTAAATGAGCCTGTTGGGTCCAGCTTGACAACAGGTGGTTCAGATGCTTTTCGTTTGGGTTGATAGTCCTGCCTTTCTCCGGAGTCGTCAGGGACAATGCGCAGTCGCATACGGCTTCGTCCCTCTGTTTGGTCAAGCCGCCATTTCCTCTCCTTCTCTTCAGCTAAAATGCCACAGAACCGCCGTAAGTCAGCAGTCAAGCGGGAGTAGGTGTTCCACATAAACACATGGGTATCCTGTTGATCTTGTAGGGCCCTCTGATACCTCAGGAGCTCAGAAGCGGCGATATTTGAGCTCCAGTGAGGGAATGTAGCTCCGTGCCTGCGAGTCACTTCATCCCTTATTTTCTCAAACTTGCTGCTTTGCATGAGCCTTTCGTGTCGCTTCGTTTTATGGATGCTTGACGAATTCTCAATTGTTGTGTTTTGCTTTCGAATGAAGTCAACCCAAGCCTTCGACACATCTTCCAGAAACAGAGCATTCAGGTCGTCCACCTGGTCGTCAATCCATTGCAAGAATGCAGCATCGTCCATCCCTACAAGCGCGTCGAATCCCCCTGAGAGACGTTCTTGAAGAGGAGCAGCCGCATGGTTCAATATCATGAAAAGATCGGCTGGCTTCTGAACCATGATGACTCGGAAAAGACCTGCCGCCGCCACGCGCACAGCATTGTTGTGGTCTATCAGCTTAATGTAAAGAAGATAGCACAGCAACTGCAGAAAGTCGTTTTGAGACTCCCCTGCCTGCAGAAGCACCACTTGCCAGTATGACAAACGATTGAGGAAAGATAGAGCGTCCGGGCCTTGAACCTCAGATAGCTGAACCAGAACAACGCGGAACACATTCGAATGGATCGTAGCGATTATTTGGCTACACAGCCTGATACTCTTCAAGGAAGAGACGTCCGGGCGCTGAATATATTCCAGGATTGTGCCCGCAAATTCAAGTGTCGCACTCGCTCCGTCCACGAACCAGCCTTCCAACGTCGCTTCCGCAAGATGAGTTGTAAAACGGCCTAGGTTCGTGATAACACGTGGCTCTGCCAACAACTCGGTCTTTGAGAACACAGCATTCTTCAACATCTGAAGCAGTCTAGTCAGTACCCAAGAGTTGAAGTATGCTTGATGTTCCAGAAATCCTGGCGGTGTTTTTGAGAAAAGACCAAGTCCGGAGAAGTCTTTTCGCTCGAGAAGCTGCTCAGAGAGGACGGATAAGACCAGGCAGAGAATACGGGACAGGAACGGATGTTCCGTAGTCCCCTTGAGATCAACACTTCCTGAAGCAAACGCGTGCTTCATCTGTAAGGGAGAGCGTGAGTAGTTCCCACCATCTTGCGACACAAGGATAAAAGAAGATGAACGGGGAAGAGATGGGCTAGCTCCATCACGAGTCCCTGAATTCTCAACGGTCGTTGTATGCACATCATTCGTGCCCCGGAATTCGGATGGGCTGGTAACGTTCGGATCATCAAGGCCGAGACCGCTCACGCGATAGGATAATTCAATGTCTGCACTTACGGGATCCGACCCAACGACAACCGGAAATAGGACCGAAAACACGTCCTCAATGTATTCAGGTTGAGACGTGAATTCACGAAACCCCTCCGAGTTCATGTGTAACCCAGCGAGAAATTCGATGATAGTTGCCAGAATCAATTTTTCCTCATCACTTGTGCTGACAGGTACAGAGCGAGCCAAGAGGGGCCTGACAGTTTGGTCCGAGTCGAAAACGTACGAATCCCCACGAGTCATGACAGATTTCCTCAGAGCACTCCGCATCATCTCCGCGATGACGGGAAAGACTTCAGGGAAACAAACTTCGACTCCGTTGCCGACCAATACTTCGAATAAGGAAGCGTTGTCAAAAGATTTATCAGCAATCGATTTACCTAGGTCGAGGCCAAAGAGGATTGAAAAGCAGATAGGCCATAAGGCAGGGATATTCCAACATCGTCTCATGCAGCTCCGCATAATAAGATACCCATTATTCTTTTCGATAAATCTCTTGTTGTAATTGCTGCCGTGGGTCACAATGACCCTAGCGAGTATTCTGCTCGCCAGAACAACAATTTCCGGCTCGTCCTCACAAAGCAAATAGAGAAGCCACTATTATTCAGTCAGAAACCGATATAGCTTGTTTCAGGGCTAGTGTACCTTATTTGTAACGGTTTTGGCAAACTTCTTGATTGGCGCCAGGTCGTGAGTATCGCAGAGAAGTGAACACAGCGTTCGAAGCATTTCGATGGCAACCTGAATAGCTGACATACTTGGGCCTTTGTCAGACGATATGACTCGTTGCGCCGAATTGGGCCTGAACCGCATGCTTTTTTTCTTTTGCAATCCGTTCGAATCTTTAGGCTGGTGTAGAGAATAGGTGATGAAAAGAGCTAAAGAACGAAGCATATCAGCAGAGAGGCAACTCTCCATCAATGATCTAATCGCGGAGTTGAATGGGCGTAGCATTTCGGTGGTGATGCTCCCTCCTTTGAGGGCCTCGAGCAGCTTTTTGTTAGCACCTAGTCTAGTCAGCCAGGCCCTTGGGCTGGAAATGAAACTTACGCATCCGAGCAAGACGCTTAGCATTGAATCGTCGGAATTGACTCTCACTGGCAAAGACGCAAAACTGCGAGCAGTACAAATCGACGAGAGGAAGTTCACCGTGTCGCCATATCTCCAAGTCGACAAGCAGCACTCTATACGCGAGTGGATTCGTGATAATAGAGCGGGCTGGCTGTTCGAAATCGTAGCCAACAAACTTCAAAGTCAAGCGCAGAAGATCAAGCGACAGAGCAGATCGTTGCTCATTGTCGGAGCAAACAGGGGCAACCTTGGTCGAGGTCCACCCGTAACCAAGCTTCTCACGAAGAATGGTAGCGAGGATTCCATAGCCATTTTCTTTCTCCATTGCTTCGCTATTGCGCCAACTGTCCTGAACAGCCTCGTACAGCGCTTCCACAGCAAAAAGGGTAGATTCGGCGGTGGAAGCCGCATGGAGGAGACTTAGATGCACCGAGGCACAACCACCAATTCGCCAGCTCATGTCATCGAGGGATTGTGGCGAGGTAATAACCGGATCACCAGTCAAGATGCCGACGCCATGGGGTTGAATTAACGCCTCATCAACGGCAGGACTTGCGCCGTTAATAGCTATTGCGTTGCCTCCCCCTTTAGTAAGGTGATTGAGTTTCTTCTTTGCTGGTTTCGAAAGAGACTTGATAAGCTGCGACTCATCCGTAGTGTTGCTGCCATCATCGTCTAGAACAGCCAAGGCAGAAACATTAATTAGAATACCACTTTCGCGAACCAATGTGCTTGCTTTCCGACGGATTGCAATAACGATGTCCGACTGTTCTTCTTTACCGGGGTGAAGAAGCTCGTTACGAAGGTTCAAAGCTGCAGATGCTCTGTACGTCTGGAAAGATCCAAGACAATCCTGAAAGTTGCCATAGTAACGAGGGCCAAGGTGGTAGAAAACAGCAACCATGTCATCACTATACGCCTCTCCAAAGAGCATAGCGTTGGCTAAAGACCATCGGCTACATGACACCCCTCTCCCGAGTTTCATTGCCAGGTCCTGCGGAGTGCCGAGAAAGGCTTGGACTGGTCGCGACGAGCGATTCGGAGCACTCGGCAAAGGTACGCATGGATACTCAATCCTTTGTTGCTCGACAAGCTCCCCGTCCACAAAGAGAAGAGCACGAGAATGAGAAGGTGGTCTTGGCTTTCTGTGAACCACACAGATATGATACCACTTGTTAGGTTCAAACGCTATGGATTTGAATCGCACACTTGGGCGGGAACCTTTGATGGACGTCTGCAGAATAAAGTTGCGAGTATCTTTTTCCAAGTATGCTAGGAGGAAGCATGTCTGGCTAGAATCGAATGCGCCAAAGATGGTTGTATGCGTGCCTGGGTCGAACTTATCAAAGCGAGCCCATGCCGCAAAGGTATATCCACTGGAGGTGACTGGAGGGAATGAGCGGCCTATTGTTGCAAACTCCAACGAGCAAAACCCATGCAATGATAGGTCAAACTGAATGAGTGCAGGTTCCTTAGACCGTTTGAGCATGGTAACAAGGAACTTTAATGTCTTTGGGCAATTGTGAGCCTTTTTGTAGAGATATACCGCATCATCCACATTCTTTGTACCTTGGGTGCACAACTCTTTGGCAAGTTCTCGATAGAGCAATTCTTCCGCTTGAAGAAGATCTTCACTGAGCAAAAGCGGAAGTGTAAGGCTGAGTACCCCTGTGTCGTGTAAGGTCATGACGTTCCGCTGGGATTGTGAAGCAAGTCGACTGAGGCATGCCGGTACAGCTAGCCTCAAAACCGTCTGCACAGGCTTGAATAGAAAGGACTGCTTGAGCCATACTCGTATAAATGGACCTAGAAGCTCCGGTGCTTCAATAATCTCCGACGCACCTATGAAGCGTTCAACTTCCTTTTTGACAGCGTCAGGAACCACCTCTGAGTCATCTGATTTTTGAAGCTTCGTCGACAATGCTGTGAAAACATCTACAACGGTTTCTTGACACAGCGACGCCGCGAGAATGCTGCCGCAAAAATACTCCACATCGCCTTCGGCAGCGTCTAGCTTTATGATTAAGATAGAGAACGCCTCTTCGAGAGCCGGTTGCCCTCCGCCTGGAATCCGATTGGCAAAATGCCTCTTATTCCCTAAATGATTCCTGAGACATTCAGCAAGGACCGTCATACAGTCTTTGTAGACTACCAGCAAGCCTCTTTTCTCATCCTTTGTATGTACACCCGGGGTGTAGACCTCGGAAAGCTTTGTGACAAGGCTCAGAAGCGTCTGGAAGCCGTTCAGTTGCCGGAATGATTCCTTCGCCTCTTGAGGACGCGGATTGTCGATCAGCGTGTGACGCAGTCGAAGTAGTACATCGGTAGCCGCAGCCGTAAGGTTTATGTCAACAGTATAGTCATTGCAAATGGTATTCAGCTCTTCGATAGCCGGGGCTAGCTCGACAGAGGGGCGTTGGGTAAGCGAGGAAGAATGCGGCGAGAGGGAAATGGCCCGGTTCATTGCGCCGCAAGATCTCCCTGGCTATCTATTTTGACGGCCAGAGACCATCCGACATGAACCAGCGCTTCGATTCAGTGTCACAACAGTCTGCATTGGCGGTTCGAGAAAGCTGCGTCGTCGGAGGCGGAAGGGCGGGACGGGGCCGAGGGCCTGTTTTTAGATTCAGATCAGCAATTCGCTCTTGATGTGGGCGCCGCAGAAAAAGAACATGTGGGCTACAAGTGCCGTTAGTTGCGAGAGAACGGACCGTATTCAAGCTGCTAAAATTGACGACCGCCGACGAACAGGCAGTGTCGCTTGTCTAGAGGCTGAAGCAACGAACTCGTTTCGAGTGACACTCATGTGACCCACTCTGTCATTTGCGGCGCCATCGTTATCGATAAGTGCTTATCGCCGAGAGGTCGCCCTATCCAAGGATGCCCTGTCTCAGCTCCATGAACCTGCAGCGTCGCGACGAGGTCAGAGAGGTAAAAAGACATTTATAGTCCAATGATAAGCTACATCATACCTTCTGTTTGACTATAGCACATGTTTCTTGCGATGTCAGTTAGGATGGAGCTACTTGTGATGTAATCAAACTGCCAAAGTATATATTTTCATTCCTTCTATGACTACCCACTCATTGTAGAATTCCTTGCACCATCATTTAGGAGGTACCACGATGAAATGCGATTATCTTCCTATGCGAGATAGTACTACTAGTAATTCTTCTTCCATCGCGCACTATAGCTATATATGTGGTTGTTGTGGGGGTAGGGTCTGCTCAAGTGCAGTTCTCTGACTATTTACACAGGACCTAGGAAACCTAAGTACACCCTACCTGCACACATAATAGAAACATCCCTCTCCTATACTAAAGCTAATCACCTCTATCAAGCCAGGCGAGCACAGATGTTTTGGTTGCTTTGTTTACCCCTTCTACACTGCCTAGATCCATTACCCTTCAGCATGCCAAGTTGGCGGCGATTCAAGCTGCTGCAAACCTGCGTCATCCCCGGAACGAATGATGACAGCACAGGCGATAGGAAGAGCTAAACTCAATGGCCATAACAGCTCGCCCGCCTTTTTTTTTTTGGCCAGACTCATGAGTGGCCTGTTGACGGAGCTTAAGACTGCCTAGAAGCCCCAAACACCAATTGATCATCAGTTGGCATGATTCCGGAATCAGGAATGAGGAATGGGGCGGGATCAGCGATCAGCAGCTCACAGCTCGGCTGGGGTTGAAAGGGAAGTTGGCCGAGTGACCAGTTTCGCCTTGTTCCACGCTAGCCCTTCTGGTTGGTGAACTCCTCACAAGTCCCTCAAGCTCCTGGTGCCTGGAACTTGGGCGCTTCAAGCCTTGGGGTCTGAGGCCCTGAGTCACCGCTGGACGAGTGTCCTCCGTCTTGTGGTAATTGTTCCTGCAACACATGTTCCACCTATGCAGGTTATTACTGAAAGGCATAGTGAATACTACCACTGTGTAGGACAGTAGCTTCGATAACCAGCCCGATGACCGCGGTCTGCTTGTTCTCCGCACCGTCTCCGCCACTGGCCTGTTGCTCAGCCGGGATCCTTATCAAGGCGTGACCGGGCCACGCACTGCCGCCATCTGTAACTGATAAGTAAATTACCAGATCTTTGAAATACAGCCGCAGAAATGTGTGCCACATTTGCGTAATAGCGCGTATGACAATCGTATTGATCGCCCCCGGTTGCTTCTTACATCACCCTTGCTGGTGCAGCAGCTGACTGATAAGCTCGGCTCTCCCCATTCAACTCCAACCTCCCCTTCTCCTCATCATCCCTTCCCATCCTCGTCTCTCCCATCATCTCTATCCAAATCATCGTATCTCCGTTTCTCAAGACTCTTGTGCTTTCTCTTCTTATATTGTCGATTTCTGATACATTCTTACACAGCCGCCCATTATGAAAGGCATCCTCGGCCTTGCCCTGCTTCCGCTGCTGGCTGCAGCCTCACCCGTTGTTGTTGAGTCCATTCACAACGGAGCTGCCCCTATCCTTTCATCCACAAACGCCAAAGAAATTCCAGACTCCTATATCGTTGTTTTCAAGAAGCATGTAGATACCGATGCGGCTTCTGCTCATCACAGCTGGGTGCAGGACATCCATGGTCAGCAGAGTGGTTCTAGATCGGACCTGAAGAAGCGGTCCTTCCTCGGCCTTGAGTTTGGGTTTGGTGAGGAGATCTATGATGGTCTCAAGGATACCTTCAACATCGCCGGATCCCTGATGGGCTACTCGGGACACTTCCACGAGGAAACGATCGAGGAGATTCGCAACCACCCTGACGTAATTATTCCCATCGGCCATGGCTTTCTTTCAGCTGACCCGAGCTCTGATAGGTCGAATACATCGAGCGAAACTCTGAAGTTCACACCTTGGAAGACACGGACACCGAGAAGAACGCCCCTTGGGGGTTGGCCCGTATCTCTCACCGGGATAGACTCAGTTTCGGTACATTCAACAAGTACCTCTATGCCTCCGAGGGAGGTGAGGGAGTTGACGTCTATACGATTGATACTGGTATCAATGTGGACCACGACGACTTCGATGGCCGTGCTCACTGGGGCAAGACCATCCCCAACAATGACGCGGATGAAGATGGAAACGGACACGGCACTCACTGCTCGGGCACAATTGCCGGAAAGAAGTACGGTGTCTCTAAGAAGGCCAACATTTACGCTGTCAAGGTTTTGAGGTCCAGCGGTTCCGGCACCATGGCCGACGTCGTTCAGGGCGTTGAATGGGCTGTTGAGTCTCACCTGAAGAAGGCTAAGAAGGGCGGCAATGGCTTCAAAGGCAGTGTTGCTAACATGAGCCTTGGTGGCGGCAAGTCGAAGACACTCGAGGATGCCGTCAATGCTGGTGTTGAAGCCGGTCTTCACTTTGCTGTTGCGGCTGGTAACGACAACGCTGATGCGTGCAGCTACTCTCCTGCTGCTGCCGAGAAGGCTGTCACTGTCGGAGCTTCAACTCTTGCTGACGAGCGCGCTTACTTCTCTAACTACGGCAAGTGCACTGATATTTTTGCCCCCGGTCTGAACATCCTGTCCACCTGGATTGGTAGCAATACCGCTGTCAACACCATCTCAGGAACCTCCATGGCCTCCCCACATATTGCTGGTCTTCTGGCCTACTTCGTTTCCCTTCAGCCGTCTAAGGACTCCGCCTTTGCCGTTGACTTTACCCCCGAGAAGCTCAAGAAGGACATTATCTCCATTGCCACTGAAGGCATCCTTACCGACATTCCCTCGGATACTCCTAACGTAAGCTACACCCCCATATCTAATAGAAATGGCTTTGACTGACTCCGCTCTTAGCTCCTCGCTTGGAATGGTGGTGGCTCCACCAACTACACTGATATCATTGCTAAGGGTGGTTACAAGAAGGGTGACTCTCAGGTTGACTCCTTCCCTTTCAAGGCTGGTGGCATTCTTGCTCAGGCTATGTAAAGGTTTCTGAGGGTTCAGATGTTTTGAGACTCGTTTTCTGACGCTTCCATTTCCGCGCGTTCGTTGGCTTAAACTTATTTCGCTTGCTTGTGTAATCGGGGGAGTGAGTTTATCTTTGGCAACTTGACATTACACGGCATAGATTGATTTTCAATGCAACGGAATGAAAACCCAGTCCCATATCGAGTAGGATGTCTACCAACTCTAAACCTTCCACATAGGACTGAGGCTGCAATCACGTGCCTGTTCATGACCCAAATAATGCTGATGGCGGTTTCATGGTTATGGTTTCCGCTCCATCCGCGACAGTGCGAACTGAGTGAAGCATGAGACTAGGCTGAAAGAGCCGATCTTGGGTCCTGATCTAGATCAATCTTGCTTGAAGACCCAGTTCTTGTTCATTTCTTGTTCATTGCATTAGAATGACGAGCACGGCCGCTACGGGTTCAATTGTATACTTCATCTTTGACCGCATTCAGCTCTACCATGATCTGTTTGTCATGATATCACAGTGGCCATACTTTGTTCCGACATTCGGTATGCGCTGCTTGTTGTCAATGGTGGATGTAAAGTCCGCACCCCCCACCATCCACGGTGAGAGCGACGGGTGGTCCTTTTTCTACCTATGACAGCGTCGCGCCTGGATGTGTCGTGATGCAAGAGTCGGGTTAAGCTTCCGCGCGCCTCCTCGAGTACAGAAGAGCCTGGGTCCCCTCAGATACAGTTCAATTGCATCATACAGTTGTACTCACGTCGTTCTGACAGCGAGGAGTCCCCATGGCCATCTCCACATATCATACATATATATATCAGCATCGATTCTAACCACGCCGAATCAATTGCTGATCTCACATTGGCTATTCGTTCTCACAAGATTCATAGTCGAGGCTAAAGTTCTTCAGCCACCATGCGCTTCCTCTCTCTGCTGGGTGGCCTCCTGCTTGCGGGGGGGACCGCGTTTGCTCAGGAGAACAACTGTTCCACCAGTCCCAGTTCCTCGGACGCCGAAGTTGTCGAATACGCATATGCACTGCAGGGCCTGCTTGAGAGATACTATACCCACCAGCCGATCAATCAGACCTTCTTACGGGATGCCACCAATGGCTCTAGGGTGGAATATTACCAGAACATCCTGGGCATCCAGAGACAGAATCGCCTCGGCGTACGGGCTCTGCAGGTCGTCGGTGCCTCAGTCCCCGGCTTCACACACCCAGCATGCGACTACTCGGTCCCAAGTGCCTCCAACGGCGAAGAATACGTGAAGAATGCCCTCGAGCTCGAGGGCGGCGTCGCCAGTGCCCTCATCGGTGCCGCCGGCTACACACAGTCCCCGGAGGTTTCCTTTATACTCGCCAGACTTGCAGCCGTGCACACTGCTGATGCGAGTTGGCTTGCAGCGGAACAACGGGGCGTTGTTTTCCCGTCTAACATTTCCTCCCTGGTACCCGCCTACAATCCAGCCTATGTTCTTGGCTCTGGCAATGAGCCTGGACGTCTTGGTCGTTACCTTCACGATTGCGTATCCCCGCCTTCAGCCCCTGGTGGCCAGCCGTTCTTCATTGGGCCCCTTGTCGGTAGCATTGGTAACCAAACCTCTGCAGCTGTGGGCCCTTCTAGTACCGCAGCATCTGCCTCCATCTCTCCCACTGCAGTGGCGAGGAGGCGTTTTGCCATTTGAACGATTCCGGTGACCAATGGACCTGGTTAAAAGCTTACAATGGACGATTCGATATTGGCAATGGATATATTTCTTCTGCTGCCTGGGGACTACTTGCTTAAATACGGCTGAACGTGTTGAAGTAATTGGGCGAGTTGAGCAATGCGTGCAAAGTGGAATCCCTGTCATATACTTCTGTAGATCGGCTAGCTCGCATATTTCTAGCCTAATGTGTATTTGAAGAGTTATGTTGGTGTGTATTATGGTGTTTCTGTTTAGAATGAGCCGCGATTGATGTCACCTACTACGTACATTACTGATAAGACAACTCCTAAAGCCTTGAAGACATCCCCGTTACCCCGGGAGTCGGTGGCTACGTAGCACCTCAAAACACAGGAAAACAAAGACTTTCGGCCGTGGCCTATTCCACAGCTTATGGAATACCATCGATGCTTCCAGCCCGACCGAAATGAAGCCTATGTCGTTGGCTCGATGGAATAGGCGCGATTTGGTCACATATTGACATCTTGGATATCCTCGCATTGGGGGGCATTCTTCGTTTACAGAGATAATGACTTAGTTTGAGCTTCATTTCATCTTTATTTCTAGCTCACATCTGAGATAATATAAGATCCTCGAATGGCCTTTTCATCCATCCCTCCTACACACTCCTCGCGACTTCAGGCTCATTTCTTATCTTCTTTCCCCTCTCGCTTGGAAACGTGAGGTAAATATAGACCTCTTGGATATCTATCATTTTACACTATCACCCCTAATGTAGAGAGCCTCCTCTTTACTTATTCCACTCTTTACCTCTCAGCTTCACTACCTATATTGATCACCTTCTACTCCACCAGCCCCATTAAACTCACCAAATCGACCACGTCCAAGCACGATGGCAGAAGTCCAAGTGCTCCCACAGCCCGCCCTTGGGCAAAACGACAGACTAGCAGCCGTGCGGTCACGTAGTTTTCCCATTTACGCCAAAGGAGCCCTTGATGCCGCCCGCTCTCTAATCACGTCTATCCAAGACGTACAAGACCCTGAAACCATCTCCACACCCGAAGTTCCCGCTCTCCCGTTGATCACAGATCTGAACGGCGATCCCCTACCCGACCATGTCCCAACGCCCGATTTGGAGGGAGAAGATGACGCGGCGGATAGAGAGGCGCAGGACGAGTAAGTCGGTGACATGGTCCACAGACACAGTTGCTAACAAGCTTGTAGCTTTGACTCCTTCGAGAAGTGGTATAAATCATTAGAGAGCCCGACGAAAGCCCATGAGGTCGATTACGCGGTTGCCAAGAGGAAGTTGGAGAAGCAAGAGTCTTTCCGCGAAGCGCAAGCAGCTGAAGAAATTGGAGGAAGAGGAGGAGCAGCGGAACGCGCAGACTCTGCAAAATGAGCAAAATGCGCAGGCACAAGCAGAAGAGGCGGATGACGAACTTTTCGTTCCGCAGGAGCAGAGCATCGACGAGCGAGTCCTGCTGCTGCAGGATGAACCCGTTCAGAACAGCGGCCTGGGTCCTAACAAGACTCCCCAACAGACCCCGATACCTGTGCCAATTGCAGTACAGCTCCCGCAGACTCGTACTATCAAGAGGAGACGTCCTAATCGGCTCTCCGCTGCTGATATACGGAAGAGCATGGAAGTAGGGTTCGAACCAATCCTTGAAAAGCTGCGAGGGAATAAGAAGAAACGCAAGACGAACGCTGGTGGCCTCATGACAGCAAGGAGCAGCGCGCTCGCAGAGCCAACACCGAAAAAGCGTAAGACCAGGGGCAAAGGCAAGGCCAAGGGACATACTGAGCTAGTGCCATTGGATCTATCAGCAGACGTTATTGCAGATGCGCATGCCAGCGCGGCACTTCCAGGTCTTGCAGGCATCACGGCTACAAACAGAAAGGGTGCCTATGCCCAGATAGTTGCGAGCATTCCCGCAAAGGACAGAGAGGAAGCCAAGGATGATGAAGATTTGATACTTGATGCTGTGAAGAAGTTCACACACACGCTTAGGCCAGATGGAACAGGCTCCTGGAAGATGAAGGGCATGGAGTCGAGCCTATATAACTACCAAGTCATTGGCTCCGGGTTTATGGTGAGTGACCTAGAACTAGGAGCAACAGCCTTGGACTGATATAAGCAGCGTGACCGCGAGAACTCACCTGATGAACCAAAAGGTGGATTCTTAGGCGACGTCATGGGATTCGGAAAGACCATCCAGGCACTGGGTATGTCAGGCCGAATCGTGTCTGCATCACGTTTGCCAGTTTGAACTGACGATCATGCAGTCAACATCATCGATGGACCCCCCTCTGATCCGGAAGACCCAATCCGAACTACACTGATTGTAGTACCGTCGGGCCTTGTTGAAACATGGTAAGTGAGCATTGTCCCTGGAATCCAGAAACACGGTTATCTCACATAGTTCAAGGCTCAAAGAAATGAACAAGCACTGTAAAAGGGGGACCATGGGCAGAGTTATTGACTACCGTGCTGGATCAAGGATTCAGACACTCGACATCCTCGAGGACCTGAACTGCTTTGACGTCATGTACGCACTGATGGTGACCCCGAGGTGCGAATCTCTGCCCGCAGCTAATGA
The DNA here is from genome assembly GCA_003719405.1 of Aspergillus incahuasiensis. Classification (NCBI taxonomy): domain Eukaryota; kingdom Fungi; phylum Ascomycota; class Eurotiomycetes; order Eurotiales; family Aspergillaceae; genus Aspergillus; species Aspergillus incahuasiensis. The sequence continues at coordinate 31,441 of RHLP01000163.1, read as the reverse complement.
TTGTGTTAGTTTAACAACCTACGATGAGATTCGACGATCATATCCGACCTTTGATCCTGAAAAGGAACTCACCGACGAGGAGGCTCTCAGGCAGCAATGGAAGGAGATATTCGAGAACAATCGTGGCCCGTTTCATCACATCAAGTTTCACCGAATCGTGCTTGATGGTGACATACCCTGCGCCGTCAGTCCAAGCAAGTGCTAACACATCTATGTAGAAGCCCACAAGATCAACAATCGAAAGTCAAATGTGTCGATTGCTATCCGTGCCCTAACCGGTCGACATAAGTGGCTTGTATCTGGCACTCCAGTCACGAAGTAAGTTCTCCAATAATAGGCCAGGTGGTAACAGCTAAACTAAGCGTTTATAGTTATAACAAGGAATGGTACCCGCTCTTCTCCTTTATAGGTGTCCCCGGCATAGCGACGTACGAGGAATTCTGTTATACCTTTGGCGACGTAAGGGTCTTCTTGTCCACTGTCATGAGTGCCGCTAACAGCTTGTCCTAGGATGCCATAGGAAAAGAGCGCCTGACCAACATGCTCCGAGCCTACATGTGCCGTCGCACACATTCCAGCCGGCTATTTTCACTTCCTATAATAAGCCTTCCAGACATCAAGGAAACAAAGGTTGACCTTGCATTCAGTGAAGCGGAGCAGATAATGCATGAGGCCATTGAGCAACACTATTTCGATACTATAAACGGTAGGATCCAGGTCCGATGAAAAGTTGAGTTAGCCGACTGACTGAGTAGTAGAGCTGGGATGTAGTCCAAATTTCAAGGCTACCCAGGTCAGATGCTTCCTGGAGATGATTCTTCGACTGAGGATGTTTTGCAGTCATCCGCTGCTCGTGCAACAGCTGCTCAAGGGCCTGTTGCGCCCAAGTGGCACTTTGGAGGGGCAACTAAAAGGACTCTTGCGGAATGGAGAAGTGGAAACCAGAACAGCATCCCCGTCAACCCAGATTGTCAATATGCTCATGGCAGCGAAGAATAACTATAAATCCTTGGTGGAGGCGCGCCAATACGAGCAGTTGAACCCAGTCGAAGACAGTGATAGCAGCCTTTTCAGCGAAAACCCCCAATTGGTCGATGAATACAAGAAATTGCGTGAGAGGCTCAGCAACGAGGATCAGTTTGAGCTTTATGACAGGACCACGTGCCCCAACTGCGGTATCCTAGCCGTGGTTAAGCCAGTAGTTACGTCCTGTTTGCATTTATACTGCCAGGAATGCTATGTCGTGCTTTACTCGGCCGTCGGGGGTGCTTTGGTTGAGGACGAACGCACTGAAAACCAGACGGCTCCTAAGCCAATCTGCAGGAAATGCACATCCCAAATCGACGAGGCTACGCGACTTCCGGATGCGGAAGCGGCAGTGGCAGGATCAGTGTCTATGACGGAAACAAAAGCCCCCCTGGCTAGAAATCGAGGAAAAAATCCGGCGGTCCGCAAAGGAAAAGGCAAGAAGAATAGTAAGCCGCAGAATTAGCCTCGCTCTTTCATCCATGATTAACACCTGCAGGCATTACTGAAGCAGAGAATGATGACGAAGATAATGACTGGATCCTTGCATGCGGTGCTAAAATGCCCAGCGCAAAATTGACTCGAATCCGAGAAATAGTCAAGCAATGGAAGAACGAAGACAAGACCACCAAGATAGTGGTCTTCTGCCAGTTTACCGATTACATCCGCATTCTCATTGAGATGTGTCAAGAGGAAGACTGGGGGCATCGATGGGTAAGTAGCTGGGCGGATTGTGTGAAGACATAGCATGAAGCGGAGCACCAACTGACCAATACCAGTTCTCTGGCGGGAAAAGCCCAGCAAAACGCCATAAAGACTTAGAAGAATTCAGGGAAAACCCCGACATTACCGTTTTGATTGTCAGTCTTCACACCGGCGGCCACGGTCTCGATATGACGGCGGCACACAAATGTATACTCGTAGACCTTTGGTGGAACCAAGCCATCCAAAATCAGGCATTCTGCCGCTTACTGCGACACGGACAAACGCGCGATGTTGAATGTGTCAAGATGGTTGTCAAAGGGTCCATCGATGACTACTTACTGGAACTCCAAACAAGGAAATCAGAGGAGATCACGAGCACGATGGGGGATGACATCCTAAAAGAAAGAGCTACTGTGATCAATCTCTTGAAATTGTTTGCAGACGTCGAGGAGGATCAGTCAGGACGAATCACCGCAAAGCCAAAGCGTGGACGAAAGAGAGGTGCTGTCAAAGACTTGCTTGCCCAAGGTAGGGCAGCTCGCAAAACAACCAAGTGAAGATTTTGGAGATATTGAATGATGACAGAATCAGGCTTTTGAAGGGGCGTTTGGGCTATACAGCAAGTGATCCATATGTTTTGCAAGTTCTCCAATATTCTTGTTTCGAGGGAGGTTCGTTTTGAACATTGGTTGTTGTTCTATAGCGGGAAATAATGGCCGGCGTGGAAAATTGTTACTCCAAAAAATCTGTTAAAGCGGCGCTGGAAAGCTTCCCAATCAAGTATCTTAGATTTTTGCTCCGCCCATTCCAAATCATTTATCTGGACCGGTCGATGCTATATCAACCGATATCATTTCATTCCAAAGAGTCACGATGTCCCATAATGTTGAGCGATTCCATTCCGCTAAGCGGAGGAAGCTCGATACCTCGCAAGTGGTTGAGGATTCATCTCCTATAACATCACATACACAGCTGCAATCGCTCCTAGTTTTCCAACAAAATGTCGTAGAATCCAAGCAAGGTAAATGTCTCCGAGCAAGAATAATGAACACAAATTGACTATCATCATACAGGAATAAAAAAATTCAAGGAATTTCTCACCTCCATAGGACAAACAGAAAATGAGGGCGAAAAAGCCAAAAAATTCCGCATCCTCAAGGCGTACTGCGACACGCAAATTTCTCGCAACACTGAGGAACCAATCTGCTTTTCAGAGATCATCCAGACGTGGAACTATGCAGACAGCAGTAGCAACGATTCTTTACTGACGTCCGTGCCATCGGTTTTGGCCATTTTCATCAAGACCGTCTCCACCCATCTGGATTTCCGTGAGTTTGGCATCGCCTTGTGCAAGCACTTGGTGCACAAGGATCAGCTACGATTGGTCAACCGTGGCCTTACCGCCAACAAGTCCAAGGAACACTTGATTTCCCCTTGTCTCCGTCTCCTTACGGAGATTGTCAGTTTCGATGGTGGCGCTGTCGCCCGGCAACTCTACCTTGCGCGATATATCACCTTCAAGCGCATGGACGTGTTTCTGACGCCGAACAAAGCGCAGCTTGAGGAAAGCTCCGCGGATCCCCAGGGCTCCACCTTGAGGCGGAATGCTCAGCGTTATGTCCTGGCAAACTTGAAGTTCCAAAACGCTGCCAACAAAACCGATATCATCGAGCAGCAGAAGGTCATGAGAGCGTTTCTCGAGCATCTAAGAAAAGACCCACGGGAGATGGTTATCGACATCATCAAAGCCGTTGAAAGAGATGTAATCCAGGATAGCTCGCTTTCCCGCAATACTAAAACGAAGTTCTTTAGCCGATGGAACCTGGAGAGACTTGTTACACTCTACGGTTATGACCGCGAGTCTGAGCAGGAAAACACGACCGGCTTGTCCCTGGCCGACGAAACCCACAAAATTCTGATGACCGTCTGCACAAAAACCGAGCATGGCGTTCTTCTGCCTCAAACAGGCTGGTATCCGAACAACACTAATCCGGAGTCACTTCCTGTTGATGACGACGCCTCAATTGACCTTGGTCTTGACTCTGCGGCATATGTGGACAAGTACCGTGAATCGATACCTGTTCGCAATGGTACACTGTCTTACCTTATTCAGGTCCTCCGTCCGGACTCTGATAGTCTCCAGATCGAGTTACTATTGGCCATTTTCAAGGTAGCGCCGGAGCTGATTGCTGATTACTATACCAAAAAGGCTCTCTTCATGTCAGACCCGAAGCCTACACCTTCATGGATGGCAGAATCCACTGTGCTTTTCTCTACAGTCAGCCTGCCAGTTCCTACTAATTGCGGGTGGAAGGATAAATTGCCTGCCATGCCTCCACCAGTCTCAGTGGTTATTGAGAATATTCTTCCGCGTCCGCTTACACAGAAAGTCCTGACTCGATGCTTCAACATGAACGCTGAAATTGTCACGCTGTTTGCGGTGAGGATCCTGACAATGTCTTTCAACAAACTACGGGCCACTTTGAAGATTTTCCGTGGCGATCATGGCGTCGGTCAGCATCTGTGGAATCAGGCTGCGGACAAGTTGGTTGTTGAGTTCGGTCATAGATGCCCCCAAATCAAGGACGTTGTGACTTTGTTCAAAAGAACGGCCAAGGACGATCTGCAGCAGCAGGAAGCGGTCTCTGAGCTACTTGCGTGCTTCTATGAAGTTATCCCAGATGCGGCATTTGAGGAAGGCTTCGATGTCTCTCTCGTCCTCGTCGATATCCTGAAACGACTTGACGAAAGAAGCCTTGACGAGGAAGATACAGAGCTCTTGATAAGTCAACTGCAGAACACCCTCAAAATTGCCCAACAGTCAGCATCTCTGCGCTGGTGGAATCAACCTGGTAAATCGTCTACATATGAATGAGGAGTAATATATCTAACTTGGAACAGGGTCCATGCAATTTTCTGCATTCACGTCCATCATGAAAGTGTTGATCAATGCCCCCTCCGGAGAGTCTTTCAAGGAGATTCATAAACTCCTCAGCAATGTATTGACGGAATACTCGGTTATTCGTCCCTCAAGCTTTTCTGCTATTATGCCTAGTTTCGAATCAGCAGACTCTGAATCCCTTCAACAACAGTTGGCCTTCTTCGATAACTGCGTGTGCCGCACAGCAAAGAAACCCGTCCATTATCAAGACCTGGTCGGATCTTTGGTGGAGACATCCAAGCCACTCAGCTCTCTAGTTGCTGCTGTTATCGAACAGTGGCCGTTTGTTCTCAAAGCTGAGAATGCGAGCACAGAGATGAACGTTGGCAAATTCATTGCCACGTTGCTCAAAAACCTTCATTCAGCCGGAGAAAGCTTACAAGGGCTGAAGGCGGCTCGGGACGAGTTAGTCAACGCCACCGAGGATAAGAAGTTGAAGTCAGGCTTCAAGAAGGCCTTGAAGGGGTGTGAGGAGGATAAGCCGGAAGATGGAAAAGTAGACACCGAATCCTCCAGAGAACCCCTGTTGGTTCCGGAAAGGCAATGGCAAGACCTGGATCTTGAAGAGACCTTTGGGTCTCTTCCGGTAGAGGGCACTACCCACAACGAACTGTATCGGTGGGAGCAAAAGGAATTGGAAGAATCTTTGGAGGAGGGTCGGGTAGGAGAGCTTCTACTTTGCCTCTGTTCTGAGCACGAAGAGGTCCGACGACAGGCTCTGCCAAACATTTCGAGATTCATGATGAAGCTCAAGGTACCACCCCCGCCGTTTGTATATTTTGGCTTCGAGGTTGATAATTCTGGATTATAGGAATCTACATACGCCGAATGGCGAACCGCATACATCCTTGCTGGAGAGTTTCTGGAGACGGTGAAACAAGTTGGAGTTGAAACTCCCGTGCCGCGGATAGTGGGAGAATGTGCCTCCAGCTGTCTTTCGGTCCTTGTCGACCCGTCGCATAAGCTTTACGGAAAGGTCAACAAGTTCCTCCAGAAGGCACCTTCGTGGGAGGCTGAGAAATTACCTTCTTATTGGATCGACAAGATCTTGCTGCACGAGCCGGAGTTAGATGACGGCTACTTTGAAGAAATTGCATGGTTATTGGACCTGCTCATCAAGGGCCTTCAAACTGAACGGGTATGGTTTCTGTTCGGGCTTGAACTGTCATTCTTGACTAACACGCTACTAGGATATGGAGATCTATCGCCGAGCCAACGTCTTCGAAAGATTACTGTCATTCTACGAGTCGCCAGGTGCTGGCTTCGCCGCGAAGAAGAAGATCCTGCACTTGGTGTATCGCTCAACCCAGGTCCAGGGGAGTACAACTTTGATCACAAGAGCAGGCATCATTAGTTGGATTCAAGGCCAGCTCCCGGCAGTCACTGGCAGGGATGCGTCGACTTTGACGGCTATGGCGCAGTCGCTGTATCAAACCGCGGACCATGATCGAACCGCGACGTGGAGCGGAGGCGCTGTACAACAGGCAGTTGAACAAATAACTGCCTGAATTGGATGAGATTGAAGGGTGGAGTTGGAAATATACCCATACGTATAGTGTTGGCATACAGTTGATTAGGTCTTTGAATTTGCCTGGTTCAGCAGCAGAAAATCGTAGTCTGGATTGGTTCGTCAGTAGAGGGAGCTAAGGAAGCTATACCCAGATATAGTGAAGCCGACACATGTGAAGAGAGTAAAGGTAGCAAATACTCTGTGTTGTGGTGGGATACGTGGACCAGCTGCAGAGTGTGCTGTTCCGCCGGCTGCCCGTTTTCTTTCCTCTTTGGGAGGCGCGAAACTTCAGACTTCGACAACCTTGGCTCATCGCCCCAACTCCCCTTAATATCTGTCCCTCTCAAACCGTTACCTTTTCTGAGAGCTCGCAAGTCATATAATACTTCAAATACCTACTCCAAACACCTTCTACGTATCCCATTTTCTCTTGGTTCTTCTCACCGCAGCTGATTCGGCAATTCTGCCCCTCCTCATCCGCACCTCAACTTCAACTCGACCGATACCGATTGACTGAACTTCGACGCTGAAAGCACGCCTTCCAATTGCATTCCACCATAACCCGCACCATATTTACTTATCTACGGATAGTCCTACTTTTTATCTTGCCTCCTCATCAATCGTACTTCTTCCCTCTCTTTCGCCGCAAATCCAGCAACATCAACGACTCGACGACGATCCTCTTCCCCTTGACCTTTGAGTGACGAGAACATATGAAAACCACGTGAGGATTGCGAACAAACAACACAATTTGCGGTCGCAATGGCGCGACGCTACGGAATAGATGAGTTGATATGGTTGCGCGAGTCACCGCTGGTCACGAGGCCGGCCAATCTACCTCCGGTGGAAGAATGGATGGGGTATGGTTCTGCAACCCTTCCTGGCTGTGTTATGTCTCTAGGATCTATTTGTGCTGACTTGACCGGCTTCTGAATAGGCCACTCCCTGATCGTACTGCCCAGCGAAATCCTAGCAACAATCACAACGAAACATCCGGCCGGCGACCAAGCATCTTCGAGGCCCGCCACAACCCTCGCAATTCGAACTCAGGTAAGAAGACCACGTTTCGATAAGATTTGTTATGTCAACACTGCGCAAATCGGGACATATAAGCCAAGCTGTTGTGACTATTCTAACCCTACACAGAGGAAATCCACCTCGGACCCCCGAAAACCGCCTTCGCTTCTGCATCTCGTACACCTGGTAAAGGCTCGATAGACGCCACGGAACGCCCAACAGCCTCTGACGGCCCGAATAATGACCGATTCAAGTTTTTCAAAGACCGGGAAGCCGGCGAAAAAGACTTCGCAGGCCGTGAGGGCAAAATGGGGACGTTCAATAACCGAAGGGGGGAGAAAGAGGACTGGAACAATAGCCGCCCGCGCCGTACTCTTGGTCAGGAAGAACAAGACAAGAAGCCGAAGCGCAACGGGGAATTCGATAGATGGGAAGCCCGTGATCCGCGAGACCCCAACGCCGAGCGCGTCGCGAAAGACAAAGATGGTCGCCTTTTCACTCGCCGAGAGGTGCCACCTGGACGCGCTAGACACGAGGGCAGTTGGTTCCGAGATGATAATGGACAAGAAGTACCTGATGCGGAAGAAGAGAAAGCTTCACTCCGCAGCCGAGATTGGCGCCGTGACAGACATGGGGTTGATCGTGAGTGGACTCGTGGCGCGAAGCTGGAACAAGAGCCTGAGTGGCTGGATGCGAGTGATCGAGACGAACCGCGGAAAGTTCATACGCAAGAAGATTTCGAGCGTTGGAAGGAGAAGATGAAGGCTGGCTCTTCCCAACCCCAGCCCGAGGAGAGAAAACAATCTCCTGGTGAGCAAATTCCGGAACCTGTACAGAGATCGGAGCCTAGACCTACCGATGGCGAGATCTTTAGCCCAAGTGGCGCCGCTCTACAAGACACAACAATGGAACGCTTTTTCGGCCTGCTAAGCGAAACGAAACCTGCTCAGGACGTCGGTACACCTCTTCCTACCGAGCCTACTGTGAAGAAGGAATCGATCATAGGAAAGCCTGGAAAGTCTTCTCGCTTTGCAGGCCTATTCAGCCCTCCGCTAGGCAGCCCCGCAAAGGAACCGGAGTCGCCAATGAGCTCTAGGTCTCCTGTACCTCTGAACCCGTCCAACGACGCTGATCAAGAAGGTTTTCAACGCATCTTGGCGATGCTCGGTAGTGGGAAATCGCGCAACGCTACGCCTCATAATGACCCGACACAGAACGCTGCTCAGCAAAACCGTCCTTCTTCGATCCACGCGGAGCAAACGCGCAGCCCAAACTCCCCCTCAAGGGGCCAGGGGCAACGCCTGGAGCAAATGCCAATTCAAGATGCCCCTGCACGGGCTCCAGACGCAGCACTCAAAGAGAACATGTTTAGCCAGGAGCCACAATTACGAGATAGCCAACATTTGCTCCGTCTGATGCAACAAGTGAGGGTGAGCCCTGGTGCTGGCCCCAACCCAGGTCCTCAAAATCAGCCACTGAACCCTGGCCCAGCTCCTGGGTTAATGAATATTCCCGACGGCATGTCCCACCCCTCTAGAATCGGACCTTCTATGAAGGGGCCCGGATTCCTGGATGATCCGGCAATTGCCGCGATGCAAAGACCCGATGTTGATCAGCTGCGGCGGAGGCCTGCCAACGGGCCGCCCATGGGCTACTTTGACGATGTTCCATTCCCTCAAGGCGCGCAAGTTCCGATCACCCCCGGTGGCAGTCGTGCGCCACAAGGTCAAGCACCGCCGATGGGCATCCAACGTCCTCCTGGCTTTGAGCACATGCCACCTCCCGGCTGGGCTGGCCATCATTTGCCTCCACAACAAGCTGGCCCTTCGACACCTCTGGGCCCTCCACCTGGGATCCCGACCCCAAACAGAGGCGTGAATCCCAGCTATATCCCCAACGTGATGCCAATTCATGGCAATCTACCGATCAACGAGCGCCAGCCTTTCCCGCGTGGACCCATTCCACCTGGCATGATGCCGCCTCCTGGCTATATGAACGGTCCTCCCCCAGGTGGCTTCCCGCCCATGCCGCACAATGGAGACAACTTAATGGGACCCTTTGATGTTAACCCCGGGCTCCAGGCGCCCCCGCCGTCTTCCAGGCATCTTTTAGACATGTTTGGACAGGTGGGAGCTGATGGCAGAGGTGGTATGGTGGGACCCAGGCAGTTTAGGTGAGCGACATAGTAGGGGGGCTACGCGATTATTCAGCTGCGGCGGAGTGTGATTCTGTTACTTACGCTCCTCCTGCCGCAATGCATATTCAAGTCTGTATATCTTTATCGCCTTCCTCACTGAGGGTAGGATCTTTTGTGTCTAGCCGTCACTACCTTGACTTGACTTTTGAAGCGAGCCTGTGAGAGTAATAGCGACTGTTGATATCTCGGATTATGTATGCGATCTAATGCGGTAGTCGTGTTTATCTAGGCCAGGATAGTCTCAATCCAACTATGTGGACAGATGCTCTTGTAGTTTCCAGATGTATAGTGATAGCCCACTTGCTGGGCAGGTTTGGTTCAAGTTGCAGTGAATCCCCTCAATCTTCCTGCCTCAATCTTCGTCCCCTCAATCTAAGGTTGCTCATCTTCCTTCCCCCATTTCCTTAACCATCCATCTATCAGCCCTGCCCTCATTCATCTTTTGAGGACTTCCATCCCAACTGTCTGTATTCCACATCCGTCCATCATCACTTTCCGTTGTGGTAGTTCTCAAGGAGCGCTCAGGCAGTGTATTGTTCCTAAACCGCCCACCGTCAATGAATCCTACCGCAAATCCTCCTCCATCTGCAATCAACGATCTCTCAATCTTCTCCCAGTTATCCATTTCTTCCTTTGTCTCATCTCATGCCTCCCTATTGCCCCGTAAACTTACGTTTGTTCGTCCGTCTCAACACCTAGCTGGTCTTAGGCTCCAGCTACGAACCGCATTGTCAGAACGCAGAAAGCGGAAGACCGTCGGTATGATGGACGAAATTGAGTTCCAGCTCTGTCTGAGCATAGAACCAACCCCGAGTTCAACCCCAGCACGAGCTTCAACACGGACTCGGACTGTAAGACTTTCCATGTCACTTTAGATCCTATCAATCGCCAACTAACACATGAACCCCAACCCTGCAGGATGAGAACCAGAAGCCAAACCAGAAACAAACGTCGCCGCAGATAAAGCACCGCCAGCCCCAAATACTAGGTGCCAAGCGGCCTGCAGAATGCATAGGGTATGATGATGATGGTGGTCCAGAGAATGAAGGAGCGCAGATGGAATCATTGAACCCGGACCAGTCATTCAACCCGGAAACTAGATATACAGAGTGTGGGGAGAGAACGGACAAGCAAGGATACTTCCACCTGCCGCCGCGTAAGAAAGTGCGGACCTCGTTCGCGTTTACCCCGGAGTCAGTCCCAGCGTGCCAGGCCATCTCAGGAGACGGAGGGAATCTAAGCCCAGAAACCATCCACAACAATACAGCAGTCGGCGAATCATCCAACGCTACATCCTACCTCCCTCCGCCAGATCCAGTCCCGCAACCGCCATCATCATTCCCACAATTCTCTGACGGACTGGGGCCGGAGCTAGAGGTGGGAGCATACATGCCCGCGATACTCGACAGCTTATTCGCGCATCCACAGCGGGAGGAGCATAGAACGCAGGAGTCCCAGCTTTTTGAGATCTACGAGGATCCGGAAGGTACTGATTTCGATGGCGTGGGGTACTTTGATCTTGATGCTGTGTGGTATATGTCAGCGGATGAGGATAAAGAGAACGAGAATAATGAGGAAGGGGGGAATCAGCACCAACGATTAAATCAGCGTCAGGGGCAGCGAGGGGATTAGTTTGGCCACGGTCGGGTATAGTGTCCTTAAGCAGTATGTAGCTATAGTTCTCTTTCTACTTCTTGTACAGTATAGATATGGGATTAATCGGTCAAGTTAGGCCAAGGCCAGCTGCAATAAATATAACATGATATTGCTCAAGGGCGCACTGACAAGTGAAGTATCTATCCACCTCGAACGTATACTGGCCAAGAAACAGAAGGTAGACAGACGGTAGACTTTCAAAGCTCTAGTGACATGGCTCAGTGACCCGAACTCTACCTGCCTACCTGAATCCTCCCTTTCGGCATATCTCACCATGGTCTCCCATGAACCCATTCCAGTTCGCAGTCTTCAATTTATCTTAGAAACATGAGCGTCGAATACTTCGTCGATGGCAAGCTCTTCTTCAATGCCGGCCTCGGAACAAGAATCTCCTTCGCAAACCCCCAATTCACATCCACCTGGCTCCTCGAGACCAAACTCGCCGATAAAACGACCAGATGACCAGACTGCAAAATAATTCCACCCACTCCAGGGAAAGCACGGAGGCGCAGGGAAGATCCGATATCCGTGCTGCGTTCCAGACGGCTGCCCGCTGACTGACGTGGTATTTGCTGCGTGTCCGTAGGGAGTGCGTGAGGTCCGGTGTGCTTCCTCCTCTCGAGGACTATCTTTTTTGGGACGCGGAGGAGTCGCAGGTGCACGTACGTACGTTCGCTACCAGCCCAGAACTCCCAGCGCACACTTGCGAATTGTGGTGACTAGCTAGTATCACGGCATCTAGCATGATCGTCGGTTTACGAGACTCGCGACTTTCTAAGCCAGGGGACAGACAGATGGTGGTACACCGAGAGGATCCTTTGGGGGCTTTCGAAAGGTCCGGAGGGCGGTTTCTGGTGCAGAGAGATAGAAGACGAGCCGGATATGAGGGGACAGATACTATAGTTTACCTCTTGATCACAAATGAGCGCTGAGCCACACCCTTGCCTATTCTCTGGATGCTGCTTGACTAAAGTCAAGGAGGGTCGGCCATGTCCCGAAAGCAACTTGCTAGGCTATCAAGACAGCATGCACTCTACGAATTGATTAAGTTGACAGACTCCAAAGAATGTATTTATGAAATTCCAAGTATACCAACAGAGAAAAACACGCTACTCCAACGGCGTAAAATACCTCTTGAACCGATCTGTCCTCGTCAAATCCAAGTCCACAATAACCCAATGACAGCTCATAAGAAGACTCGGAAACTTGACGGTCCAAAAGTTCAAATACCCCTCCGGCAGCCCACCAATATGAGCCTTCAAATGCTCAGGCATATCGTTGTAGTGGTTCCGCTTGTTGCGCAACGCCCGCAACAGGTCCAGCATTTTGGAGCCAGTGTACTTGCGCTGCTTGCCAAGGCTATCTTTGAAGTCCTTCGGCAGGAGTTTCAGGAAATCCAGGTCCGGCCCAATCACGTCGGGGGCTACGGATTCGAGGAACTGAAGAGCTTCGGAGGGCGGGTCTCTCGGTTCGAACTCGAAGTGGTCCGAAACGTCACAGAGGAAGCTGAGGCGGTCTGAGGGATTCCAGAAGAAGGGGTGGGTTAGGACCGCGCTGGCGTCGGGGCTGGTAAAGAATATTAGTACAGGTAACATTAATGCGAAAAGAAGGGGTTGACATACCGGTGACGGGGATCAAGCGCTAGCATCGATCGAATAAGATCATCAGCTTCAAACGCGTATTCGCCTAGGCGTTGTAGCTCATCGAGGTTAAAGTTGCCTTTGACGATGTTCGCTTCGCGCATGAACTTGCCGTTTTTATCGAAGGGATGGCACCCACGCGTGAGGACATAGTAGAAGACGCACCCAAGGGAAAATATGTCGATAGCTCGGGTGGCCCGTCGGTTTGTCTGAGGGTCCACAACGGCAGGCTCAGATGACTCGGTATGTTGGGACTCTGAGCCCTGCATTGACGGGCTCTTATCGTCGTCCACCAGCAGCTCAGGGGCTCTCCATCCAGACGTACCAGCAGCATGAGCCGTAGTCGCCCTAAATGAGCTTTGGTTATCTTCGAGCTTCTTGCAGAGGCCAAAGTCCGAAATCAGAAGACGGATCGCCCGGGATCCGGTCCGACCTCGAGAGGCGGCAACCAAGATATTTTGGGGCTTAAGGTCACGATGGACAATTTTGAGAGAGTGTAGGTACCGCACGCCGGCGACGATTTGGCGCAAGACGTCAGGCATGTCCAGGCCACCGTTGACGAGTTGCGGGAACCCGTCTGGTCGTTCGATTACATCCTGCAACGAGGCTGGACACAGCTCTAGAGCAATGTAAAAAAACCCCTTTGCCTGCTCACGGCAGTAATACCGAATAACGTTGTTGTGGTCATCGCTCTCCTGTAGCAACCCCACTTCGTGAGATGCGATGTCATAGAACTCCACTAACATACGCTTGACCGCAACGTCCCGGCCATCAAACGAACCACGGTACACGACTGTTCCATGACTTCCATGGCCAAGCACATCAGTCGTAAAGACCTTCAAGCGACCGATCTGGATAACGCCGTCCATTTCGAAGACCTCATTAGACGCGGTGCGGGTCAACGACAAACCAGCATCCGGCAGGGTCGGAGGTTTCAGGCTGCCAGGAGCGTGGTCAGATGCTTCATTTTCGCTCTCAGTCTTCTTCTTTCCACGTCGATGACTTTTGCCTCCGCGACTGCCACGCTTACGCGCCTTCTTTTTCTTCTCGCCATCCTGCAAAGAGAGCTCTTCAACGTCTCTGTCGTCATCGGGGCCGCGTGATGGTTCACGGATACGGACACGCGGGGTAGCATCAGGCTCGAGAGAGTCGCGAGTCTTGTTTGGCCTTGGTGTCAAATCACGCTCCACAGGGGGTCCATCGACTATGTCCACCGTCACATCGTTGACGGCACGAACAGTGCTAGACTCCCTTTTCAGGGAATTTCCAACAAGTGGCGTGGAGGGCGTGGACAAAGGTGCCTGTTCGTAAGCAGAAATGATGTTCTTTATGTCGAGCTTTTGTTTGGCAAGTTCTTGGATGTTGTGCGAGTTGAAATAGATGAATGTGCCAAAGAAGAGCAAGATAAGCATAACGACAATATCGGCAGCATTATCCCAACTCTTGCGGATAATCGTGCTGTGGCGGAGAGCCGGTGGTAAGGCCAGCTCTGAGGGAGTACGGATAATCTCCTTAGGTGTATCGTTGGAGAACTCCGCAGATGATGAACTTGAGATGCTTGGGATCTGACGACGGGGAAGACGAGGGGTGTTCAGAATATGAACACCGGCCAATGCATCCCGTTGTTGTTCCGGGCTCAAGCTCATAAGTGGCTGCCCATGGCGGAAGTAATCTTTCTCATAGTACTGGGCCATCTTGACTCGGCCAGTAACGAGCGGATAGGTCTCTTCGGACATGGCAAACCAACCACCACCTTTAGTAGAATCGATGAAAACACGGTCATTAAGGTCGTCGAGCGAGCCGTAATCCGGATCTGGAGGTTGTATGGGCTGAGAGAGAAGGATCAGCGGCTTTGAGGCGTCGGGCTTGTCGACGTTAACCGGGCGGGCAACATCAAAAACTCGCACCACAGGGGAGGAGAACCGCTGGGTATAGCGGGGACGTTCCATGTGGGAATGGTCAAAGCCCAAAACAACTCCATCATGCATACTGTAGATATGGCTCTGATCCATTGTGCGGAAGTACTGGCTTTGCAGATCGATGTCGCGGTTATTGGTGGTCCATTCGGAGTACTTCAGGGTACATATTGGATCACCGGTTTCAGTGTTCTGAATAGCCACTGCATATTCGACTCGACCAAGCACTAGAGTCCCAGATGGAGACTCACACTCCTCGTCCTGGTCCGCATCGAGATCATTGACTTTGCGGCACTCCGGTCCGGAGGGCATCGGACCCCTAGAGCTAAACATCCGCAGTATCGAACCAGTCCTCGCATCAATGGTATAAAGCGTCGTCTCCTTCCTAGCGGTATAAGTAACAGCCGGCTCGGTCCCAGAATATGGCGTCTCGTCAACAAGCTCCTTCACTGTCAACCCTAGCTGCTGCAAGCCCGCACTCGGGTCCGGACTAAAGATGTAAAGACTGCCGTCTTGGCTGGGCTCGACAATCCAGATGAAATCATCTTCAGGTTGGGCTTCGTCGAAGCTCGAGCGATTCGCTCGATGGTATATACTCTCGACCATCGGGCTACTCGGGACCTCGAGGGCCCAGAGATAAGCTCCGGTCTTGCGGTCTCGAGCGTGAATGGTACCATCGACAGTCGCCAGCAGAACAAAGTCCTCGACCTCCCAGTCCTGCAAGGACCGCGCATGCAGCTGCGTGGCCAGGCCGGCAGACGCACTGGTGCTGCTGACCTGGGCGGGAGGGGCTCGAACGGCGCGGCCGGAGCCCGCCAGAGCCAGGGTTGCTAGGGCGCTCGCATCGTTGGATTTCACGTTCAACGCGGAGGGGGAGGGATGTGTGTGTGCGGAAACGTGAGCCGTCGTCGGCCTCAGAGGGACGGATACGGCGGAGGGGGGAGCATCGGCATATTGTTGTTGTTGTTGTTCATGCAGCTGCTGCGGAGCGACAAGAACGGGGACAAGGAGGAGTGCGACGCTGGCGGGTAGGGTCGACAGGGCACCAGGCAGCCGCCACCGCATGCTGGACGGTTACAATGTGGAATCAGGTCGAGCGACAGCGGAGCGGGGAATATCGTCTCATCGGTAGAGGCGGAACAGGATAGAGGACGGAATACTGTAGATAGAGACTTTTATGCTTAAAAACGGTTGCCTATGGACAAGGGGAGACGGAGGAAACGTCCACCAAGCGTGAGGATTGTGGTTCTGGCAGCCGTGGGCGGAGGGGAGTCGGTGCCAGTGGAACCGAGGGCGGTCGTCCCAATGTGTGGACCGGTCGAGAACAACGAGCAAGTGGAGTTATGGCAGGCTTGCCAACAGAGGATGATGCCAGAGGTCGAACGGAGGATGAGAGATGCAGAGGAGAAGCGAGATGCAGCTGCAGAGTGCGAAAAGTGATTGTGTGCCTCCTAGCCAAGGGGTCAATCAGGCCTCGCTTTTTCTGAATGGTCCAGAATCAGCGAGAAGCGTTGGCCAAGAACTAACCCCTTCCAGCCTAGCGAGCTGTCACAAATCAAGCCCCCAAGCAGTCACTCGACACTGCCTCGCGTTGCACCATCACAAAGAATACTGCATAATTATATGATTCGTTCCATTTCATAGACGATACCCAATGATGCCTCCTTTTCACCTAACATTAACTACATACTTCAAGAGAGATGCTGCTCAAAGAATCCCGCCAACTGCTCATACCTACGAAACTATCAGCACGAGTCAAGTTGATCGCACCACACCTCAAAAGTAAAGCAGAAGACTTACCCACGAACATACTCCTTCAAGCTCTCTTCCTTCTCCAAGTCCGCCCTGGCCCCCATCCAGCCATGCCACATATCCCCATATGTCTCGACATAGCCCCCAAGACCCTTTTCCTTGATGATCCGATCATAGGCCTCCACTTCCTCCGCGGGTTCGTCCTTCGACGCAAGGACCGCATGTGGGATCGCCAACGTCTGCGCATCTGCCTTGTCCATCCGGCTAAGGATGACCAAACGTCAACACCAACATCAAATACAGAAACAAAACAAACAACAAACAACGGGAAATCTCTAGATAAGAAGGTACGTTATTGGAGATGTGAAACTCACCCGGGATGAACCTGCACCGTCCCCCCAAACGGCGTCCCAGCCCCAGACGACAGCGCCAGGACTTTCCCACCCCAGCAAAGCCCATAAGCGCCCCATTTCTGGACAGAGGGGAACGCAGCTCGATACGCCTCCACCAAAGCAGGGATCTTGTTCGCCGCGTCCGGGAAAGAGGCCTTGGTGTTCACAAAGCCCATAAGCACCGCCATCTTCTCGTCAGTGTCCGGCGGAACCCACTCGTGCTTTGCGCCATCGCCGTGAAAGAAATCGGGAATCAGGACGAGCGCATTGAGGCGTGCTGCGAGGATGTCGGCGCCCTGTGTGGTTTGGGGCGAGTTGCCGAAGATGTCGTAGATTGTCAGGATGGCGGTTTTGGCGGTGGAGGGGCCGGTTACGTCTAGAGATCTGTTAGCCGAGCCGATCTGATATCAAGGTTCTTGATACTGAAGGTTGGAGGATCAGTACAGGTATCGAATCCGAGATCCCCAATAACAGATGAGGTTCCCTTCGGGGTGTAGCCCTCGGCGATAACAGGCGGGATGGTGCGGCAGGCTTCGCAAGTCATGTTTGCTGCTGTGCGACGTTGAAGACGTGAACGTGTCAAGTAAGTATGGCAAAGGAGGCTCGAGGAGAACAGAGTCTCTACCCGGGTGTAACTATCTCAGATATAGAATAGAGACCTGGAAATACCGGTGTTATCTGGGGATAATGGACATAAAGGTGGGTCGGTCCACTCCAGATCATCGCAGTGAGGATCGCGATTTGCGTCTTCCGTACTCCGTATGAGTATCCGTATCAGCGAAGCAAATACCCCAGCTTCCAAAGGTGCCGGTAGCCGGCCGTGATTGGGATTCCCTGCGTTTTGTCTGTCATGCGACCACCAGATTCTGTCTTACAGAACTACAAATACGCACGTCATCATCAAGGACGAATAAATTAGAACGAACAAGCCACTACCAAGCCAACTAACCCTAATTACACTCTGTCCTCGCGAATCTCAGTCGTCGCTCCCTTATGCTCCGTCTCATCGATCTGCTTATGAACCGCAGCAGCAACCTCATTGGCCTTATCTCTACCCTCGAACACTGTACCATTATGAGCGATTGGACATCCAATGAGGCGGGGTGAAGCTTACTGAAGGACAATTCCTCGAGCGTGCGTCCAGAGGTCTCTGGGAAGAGGAAGTAGATGAACACAAGCTCAAACCCCAGCCAGCAGCAGTACACAATCAGCCACCTCCATTCGATCCGCTCGAGACCGATAGGGTTGACGTAGGTCGCAAAGAAACCAGCACCACGGCCGTAGAACTGGAACCACGAGAGGCCACGGGACCGGTTAAAGTACGGCCATATTTCGACGAGATATGCTGTTGTGGCGTTAGCTAGAGCGGCTATGAACCAGGATAGAGGGCTTACTGTAGGTCAAGGCGTTGTAGCCTAGGTTATACGCAGGCGAGTAGAGGAAGATAAACAGAATGGTGAGAATGGCAGCGGCCTTAGTCTCAGTGGACATGAACCGCTCCATCGAGATAGTCCAGGCAATGTACACGCTCAGCAAGGCACAGGCGGTGGAGATGTACATTGTCCTTCGTTTGAAGCGCGGCACCGTCAACGCCAGAATCGTTCCGTTGACAAGACCCCAGCAGGCGATACCGACATTGATCTTCGATTTGACGATTGAATCCGTGATATTCACCATCTCGAGCAAGTCACTCAGATAGTACCTGGAGCCGTCAGATTTTCGTCATGAATACATTCTGTACCGACTTACGAGATCAGAGTATTTCCAGACCACTGCGTGAACAGCCCAAGGAAGGCAGTAATGAGCAGTCGGCGACGCATACCAGCCGTGCGAAACAAATCAGCCCAGGTTTGTTTGGCCTCTTCCCGCTCAAGCATGAGTGTTCTCTCGATCTGGGCGATCTCTGCCTTTACTATGACAGAGTCACGATCGCCCTCGGCGTGGTACTTGGTGAGGATCTCCATCGCTTCATCGGTTCGATCCTTACTGACCAGGTAGCGTGGACTCTCGGGGAGAAACCTAAAAGTAAAGTCATTAGCGCGGCCATACCAGGGAGACAAACGACATACATGACCGTTACGACCTGGACCATAGCCGGCGCAATCTGAAGCAGGGAGGGAACCCTCCAAGCCCAGTCTGACGCAATGTTGACCGTTCCCAATCCCACGGCCGCGGCAGTGATCTGACCGATAAAGTAGGACGAGTTGAATAGCGACGTAAGAATTGGACGCTCTTTGGGGTATCCAAGTTCTCCAAGCATTGAAGAGCCGGCCACGATGCAAAAGGGGATACCGAAACCGAGGAAAATGCGAGCGATGCAATACATAGCAGCTAATCCAGATTAGATTAGGCAATTGCAATGGGTCTGAGATCACTTACTCCCGTTGGAGAAGCCCTGAAGAATGGCACCCAAGAGACTAACGCAGGACCCGAACATAATAGTCCATCGTCGGCCAACTTTCTGGTTGACCCAGGGCACAAAAGGAAGCGAAAGAATAGCCCCCAGGGAATAGGCCGCTGCAAGGAAACCTTTCAACTCGCTTGCAATCTGATATTCCGGTAAACCGTCATCGTTCATTTCCCCAGTGGGCTCTCCAAAGTCTGCCGACATTAGCACTTGGCGCGGAAAATGCAAGGAGGGGCGACAAACATTTGTTCCATGTATACACAATCTGGACAGTATTGATAATTTGGGAATCAAAGCCGGAGGTGATTTCAATGCCCATGCAGGCCGGAAAGAGGATCAGGTACAGATTCCTCAAATTCGGCTTTTTATACCATGGGATCCGGTCGTTCTTGATCAACGTCTCCAGAATAGGCTCCGAGACATCCTCTTCGCGCTGCTTTCCCAGGGCAACCATGATGGGTATGAACAGGCAACAGGTCAAGGGGTCTTTGTGGACAGTACCAGGGTAGTCTAGAAATTTGATCGATCTAAGAGAGAGCCCTAGAGAGGCATGCCCCCTCAGTTATATATCCGAGGGAGCTGTACATAACCCTTGTCTAGCCACGCTCCAAGCACGTCGAAAGAATGCACACTGCATTGGTGCGACAGTGTTTAACCACCCTCGAATAAGGAGCGCAAACGGGTAAAATCCCCGTCCGAAACCTGCCTCGCCCTAGGAAGTCGGCATTCCTCCTTGATGGATACGGCAGCTTCAAGCTTCCCCGTGGGGTTCGGCTCACTTGGATGTCCATCAGGCGAGACGTGCATGGGCCAATCAGAATATCCAAGTCAGGGTCTGAAGCTAGAAGCTCGCCACAGCGGAATGAAGAAGTTGGATTCGGCTTAGATGCCGAGCATTTTGCTCGTGTGAAGGCTGGATAAAGTCCATTTTAGCCTGGGCCGGGGAGACTCCGCGAGGTTGCGGATGGAGGTGAAAAGCCATTTGGTCTGCTCGCTTGCACGGACTCTTTTGTGCTTGTAGCGACACTGACTTTGACTTTGACATCTTCTCTTGTGTACAGAACGATGGAATCCTTCGGACGATGAACTCCTGGAGTTTGTTTGGGATGATCTGAAAAGGTTGTTGGGTCAGACTCAGGCCAGCGGAGAGCTCCGATGGGGTGGGTTCCTGTCAAGCGGGGCAGCGTCAACAGCGACAACCAAACCCCTCATTTTGGCCACGCCTCTTATTCTGTCAATTAAGCAACCCTCAAGACAAACTCTTGGATACGAACCATGGCGCACGACCACTCCCACTCGCACGATCACTCGCACGACAACATCGCCGACCATGGCCACTCGCACGAGATTCTCGACGGGCCGGGCTCCTACATCAACCGTGAACAGCCGCTGATCGAGGGCCGGGACTGGAGCGACCGGGCGTTCACGATCGGAATTGGAGGGTATGTCACTCACATTTACCCTCAAGACTTGAAAGCAAGCTGACCTGAACTGACCTGAATAGCCCCGTCGGCTCAGGCAAAACAGCGCTCATGCTCGCCCTCTGCAAAGCCCTCCGAGACCAATACAACATCGCCGCCGTAACGAACGACATCTTCACCCGGTACGTTCTCCCCTCGGCTTGATCAGAAGTCTACCTCAAGCATGAACTCTAACAAGTGAACAACAGAGAGGACGCCGAGTTCCTAACCCGCCACAAAGCCCTCGCGCCGAACCGCATCCGCGCAATCGAAACCGGCGGCTGCCCGCACGCCGCGGTCCGCGAAGACATCAGCGCAAACCTTCTGGCGTTACAAAACCTGCACAGACAATTCCAAACAGACCTGCTCCTCATCGAGTCCGGCGGCGATAATCTGGCGGCTAATTACTCGCGCGAGCTCGCCGATTTCATCATCTACGTTATCGACGTGGCCGGCGGGGACAAGGTGCCGCGGAAGGGCGGGCCGGGTATCACAGGGAGCGACCTGCTAGTCGTGAACAAGATTGATCTTGCCGAGGCGGTGGGGGCTGACATCTCTGTCATGGAGCGGGATGCGGCGAAGATGCGCGAGGGCGGCCCGACGGTCTTTGCGGTCGTCAAGAAGGACCAGGGCGTTGACCACATCATCAACTTGATTCTCAGTGCCTGGAAGGGGAGCGGCGCTTATGAGCTTAGCTTGCAGAGGTGGAAGGGGGGCGCACCCAGAGGCTCGGGGAGTGTTGATGAGGCCTAGCTACGTACGTCAGGTATCTTTTGGTGATGATTGACAGTTTAGACATTACTATCATGAATATGATGAGTACAAGAGTACTTAGCGGAACGAGGGGATGCGAGCATCCGAAGTGAAGAAGCAACCCAGTCGCAGATCAACAGTGCCCCAGAGCCCTACTCATACCGATAACAGTACTCACCCGCCCTCGTATCCATCGCGTCTCCAACCCTCCTCGGACCGCCCACCCATCCAAACCCCATAAGCGTATCCAGGGTAGCCGGCGGCGAATCCGGCGGGTTCGTAATGACAGTCGTGCCATTCAACGCCTCAAACCTACTGACGCCGAAATCATCGCTCCAATACCCCGCGCGCTGCCACTCATCCCAAATCCGATCGATATTCCCATGGTGCAGCCAGAACACCGGATCCTGCGGGGACGCAAAGAAATCCCCTAGCGTCGGGCCGACGAAGAGATGCCCGCCCCCGTGCGGGCCCAGTTTATCCGGCATGCCTTTGTCGATAATCAGCTGGAACTCGGTGATGCTCGCTGCGCCGAGCAAAGAGGCCACGACGGACGCGTTGTTGTACCACTGCAGCCGCGCCACGTCCAGATTGCGCATCAGACACCGCGGGTTGTAGTCGTAGGCGTTGGCGGGGACTGGCGCGTGCGGCTGGTTGAAGTCTATCTTGAACGGCCCCAGATGGACGGGCCAGTCTTTGAGGGGGCCGTCGAGGACGCACCCGCCGCCGTTGGTTGGGGGGAAGTTCAGCTCTGGGTCAGGGTATGGAAAGAGGTTCTGGCCTCTGGGGTCGTAGGCGCCGTCGCCTGAAAGAGAGAGGCCTTGTTCTGGGAACTGCGTTGTGTCGAAGATGGGATTTGTGTATAAGTTCGAATTGCGGGTCCAGTCCCAGTAGCTGTGCGGTTTTTTGTTAGTGGATATGACCTTGGAGCTTGTTCTTTGAAGGACTCGTCAGGACAGTTACTCACGGGATAGTGCCGTTGTATCCGCACTCGTCACGAAGAGCAGTCTCGAAAAGATAGACGTAGTGGCGGTGCCAGGCGAGGAAGACGGCGTTGCGATGGATGTTCATGGTGAGGCTGATGTGCGTCCTGGATATGCATAGCGTTAGGACTAATGGTTGTGACGCCACCCAGGGCAAGTAGGACAGACGCACGCAACAAAGTCATCGTATCGGTCTTGGACCCCGGGGTACTCCTCACTAGGAAGAACCGAGGGGAGGCTGCGCAGGCACCAGACCGCATCGATGTATCCAAGCTGTTCATCTGGGTTGAGGGCGCTCCTATAGGTAGGCAGGTGTCAGTACCGATACTTGGCCAGATTTGATGACAAGTCTGACTGGGAGAGCTAGGCGGCAAACCATTCCTTGCGAACGAGAGCTTCTTTCGGGTTACACTGCGGCTGAAAGCTTGCAGTAGCTGCTACGACCGAAATAGCAGCCGCCACTGCTGTGAGAGAAGGGAGAAGAAGCATGTTTGAAGCACCCTCGATGAGCTCGGCCGAGGACCCCAACAGCGGAGAAACAGAGCCATGGTCCCAGCTTATATAGACTCCCGGACTATCTAAATGCCCCAACACGAAGACCAAAGCGGAGAAACGAGGGTTGGACAAACAACACAGCAATGTCTCCACAAAAAAGCAAACACATGGATTGGTCAATGGCAGCGAGGCATCTGGCGGACACGAGACATCTCGCATGCATGCCACCGACAAGCACCAACCAGCGCATATGCCAGTACAGGCGGCTGAGCGGGCCCTATGGCTTACCGGTGGCTGCATCCCGTACAATCCGAGCCTTGCGAAGCGATCCTACGGGCTATCCAGCCAGTTGCCAATATTAGCCTTGTGGGTATTGGGACTAAGCGGTGTGAATGGCCAAGGCTTGCACGAAGGAAAGAAGCGAAAAGGGCGATCTATTCAATGTTCCAAAGGCTAAATGGGAGATGGTACACGGATACTTCGTATTTGCTGAACCCCGAGAATAGCTTCGGCCTGCTTGACATGCCCTGCCCCTCGCGCCATGTGGGCATGTTCCAAAATTGCCCGGCTTATCTGACCATACCGTTGATGCTGACACTATTGCTGAACCGGATCCTGACATGTTCGGCGTCAATAGCGGGACAATCCGAAACAGAGGAACCATCCATGCTAATTTTAAGACGCATTACCGTGGCTGTGATCACAACTCAGTTGAAAATAGATCCGGCTCTTCGCAGAGCACACTGCCCAGCATGACTGGCTCTGGCGATGAATGTTCGCCCGGTTGAAGGAGCGCGGTTCGACCAGTGCACATCGGGCCTCTGCATGTACTCCATTAGTACCAACTCGTATCCGGCACCATGGGCGTTTACCCATAGGGTAAAGCCAAGCGATGGAGCAGAACCAGGACTGGGACCAGGACGTTGACTCACGTGAAAACGCGACATTTCTTAGTGAGCGCCATTGTGAAGACCTCCCTGGACAGCAACAGCGCAGTCAGTTCCGGCCGTCTCAACAAGTAGCAGATCCGGAATGTGGGATACGACGTACTCTGCATTAATATCGAAGCATTCATCCATCGGAACCGAGACACCGCGACTCTGTGTCTCCGTCTCCAAACCGACCTACCATTAAACAGATCATCGTTAGCGCATGCAAATCCAGAAGTCGACTTGACATGACAGGTCACGGTTCAGATCATACCATAGTTGTTTTGGCGACTACGGAGGGGACCCAGAGGACGGCGTTGAGGCCCAGGAGAAAGAAACTTGCGGTGCGCATGGCGGTTGGATATTAGACCAATTATCGAATAGACTATTGGAATTGGACGACACACTTGGGGGAACAGAGGAAGAAGAAGAATGACTGGGAGAGAGATGCAATGTTTTGGTGGCACTCATCCCTTGCATTCCAATTGTCTCTGACGATCGTCTGCATCCCAAGCCGGATATCAAGTGCAAGGAGGAGCCCTAATTAGTGACGACGATCCTCAACTCTATCATCACGGAGGAGATTGCGGTGACATGAAGGAGGCCTTGAAGACGGCGTCACAGGCTATTCTGCTGTCGCTTCCCTCAGCTGCATGGAGTCTTCTGTGACATTTAGAAACCCCAGCGTTTCAACTGTGGGTGTTCTTTGAATCCAAGGAAGATGGGAGACTCGTCCTTGTTGCTAATCAAGGTGCAGGTTAGAGTACTCGAAACGTCGCCCAGCTCGCGTGAGTTTAGGAAAGCTATGCACTGTTTGCCACATCAAGCTCGCAATGCCGTTTTCCATTGGACACACATAGGCATAATACACTCGGTGATTGTAGTTGTCCTGTGCAGCAAATTCTCAGAGTCACCAATGTAGTTTGGGCAGAATATAATGCGATATATAGTATCCACGCCGGCGACTCGTTATCAGACAGTCCGAGATAGGCAATATAGGTAGATACTAGATACCTTATATCCCCATACAGACAAATTGGAAGTTAAGTAGTGGCAATGTCCCCACTGGACTACTGGAGACTCCTGCTCGTGACTTCACTCGTGGGAGACCGAACCCTAAATGGAGGCCCATGGTCAAGTCAGAGATATCAACGGCGGCGTTAGTGTAACGGTGGCCATCTCAAGCTCTGAGAATACTTGACACCGTGAAGTTAGGATCCAGGGAAAGTCGTTCCGAGGTCATGGGTCCGACAGCTTTCATGTCAGAACATAACGCACTGAAATACAGGCCATTGACATAAGGCGTGTCAATCGTCAGCGTGCTGAACTACCAAATGTGCAGACGCGATTGTCCTTGATATATAACGATCACCTGGGCATTTTATCGCCCCGGACATTCGACATTCATACCCAGCACACATTCGTGACATTGGAAGCCCCTTTGATGGCCATAACCTGATTGGTATATTCGGTCGCTTACAGGCCGTTGGTAGTCACTAAAGAAGCTATGCGCTTCATTCCTCAAGTTCATACTCCAATCACGCCGCCGCAAGCTTTGTAAGGCATGCTGGCAGCAACATCTCCAAGAAGGATGTATTGTGAAGTGTTGAAGCTCCCCTTCCTGTGCCGATTATCAGACCGAACTTTAGGATCAAACAAGAGCGCGTCACGTCTTTCGCTAGGATAGGTATTCTAGCTGCGGAGGCCGGGCATATCGACTCCTGGGTGAGCATAATAAAACAACATAATGGCAACCGCTTGACCAAAGGTGAACGCTGTGGTCGTTCGTATGGTTATTGCCGGACTTCACTCCAAATTCGACGTTCGGGATACCAGATGCGGCAGTAGATTCTTCTTGTAGGGCACAGATCTAACTTATGATGGTGCTTTGCGGGGTGAAAGCCTCCTCAGCCAAGGGAACCTTAAGAATCTCAACATTGAGCGGATATTGAAAGGGTTCTGCTGACGCTGCGACAGAACTGTTTTCAGGCGCCGCAAAGGACTCGCTGTTCGCGAGATCTGAGTATGAACGAGATACTCTAAGGCTGGGTTGACTTGCCTAAGAGGTCAACTGTGTTTTAGACAACTAACCAGAAGAACATAGGATAGTCACAGCTGGTTTCTTGTGCTTGCCCAACCTCATTGTCACTATCACCATTGAAAAGCCCCTGGAAAGGCGCATGTGATCACATGACCGTGCTTGAAGGCAGAGGCTCAGATGCGGAAAGAAGCAGAAGGCGTGTTGCTTATTTTGCATCATGCACTTGATGATGGGCTTGCGGGAGTACAGGGTTTGGGTATAGTGCGAATCGGTTGTCTAGGTCATACGACACGGTAACAGGGCTAAGAGATATAGATGTGATCCGGAGCCGGCTTAATATCCGACAGTTTCAAGGGTCTCGGGCTGGCTGACGCCTGGTCAGTTGGGCAAATCGTGGTACAGACATGATTGTCTAGATCGATATTTAGATTATTGTATACCCGGCGCAGCGGAGGATCATAATGGAGCCTCTTCGCTGTCTTTATAATTGTCCGAGTTTCTTCCGTTAACGGCTGGAGACTGTCCAATGCTCAGTGTATGATGAACGCCGGGTTATGGTTTGATGAGAAGCAGACGCGTCTTCAACTGCACAGCGGCTGTCAGTAACCAAATGCAGTAATTGGGTTATCCAGATAAGCATATGACGTTCCTTCTCGTCGTCTCGCAGCAGGATCAAGGGGCCTTGTACTGGTTGCGAACTTTCTCCTGGGCAGACGTTAAGTAGGAAAACACACCGAACAAGAACATTCCGTGTCGACAGCAAAGTCCCAAGGGCTCATTATCGACGAATAATCCCAAGGGCAACAGAAGGCTGGGCAGTTGTTCAGCTACGCCACAATGCGGCTGTGCGTTGGACAAGCTTGAACAGGGAAACCCCAGCCGACCGCAATCAACGCTGGTCTTGGACTTCTTGGTAGATGGTGTACTCCGTGAGAAGCTCATATGGGAATCATTGTCCTAGATATTCAGCCGTGTAACGCATGCTGTACCTGGAAAGACGACAGCCTTTCACGGTGTACGGAGACTCCCAGTAAGACCGTCAGGCCCGTCACGTTAAGCGGGTGGACCCAATTTCTCCGCCGATTGGAATCATGGTTAGGATGATCGGGATCAGCACGATAGAGTGCGAAAATCAGCGTCCAGCTTTCCAATTTTGGTCATCTGGACCGAGGATAAGGATGATGGAATTGGAGCAATATGTAAGCTTGATTTCAACCCTGTAGATAGTTAAAGGTCTTATACCCTCGGACTGTCGATCGATGATGACAACGGACAGACGGACGACTGCATCATTGCTGAGCACTACTGAGCAGCCACTGACATTTTCACAGATTGACAGGGCGCCAGACTGTTTCAACTTGCGGAAATCTTGACGAGTCGACAGGAGCCCTGCTCGGGATTAGAGAAATTGGGCGTATCGCCCGTATGGGTCAGGTCATGTGACTGTGGCACATGTTCCCCTTGAAACGTCGCTTTCGGTCCACTCGCTTGGAAACAACATGAACTGGCCGGTGCAACGCTTTTCTGCGCTCTGTGCTTCGGTAGTTATGTGGTCAATGATACTTGGGCCCCGATCAAAGGGCAATTGCCCGAACAGCTGAAGACGAGCAATGATATCAGCAGCTGGATTTGCCACATGGACGATGATGGATGCCAATTTCATAGCTGCTTGACTATCGCGCTAGCTTGGCGCTAGACCGATCTATTGACAACTTTGATTTGGATCTCAAATACTCGATTTTGCGCAGAGTTTTCCGGGGCATGATACCGTAGGAAGCCGCAGCAGAAAGAAGAGGAATATTTTGAGATTACTGGAGAGTAGAGCTGTTTTGTAGAGCCATCCAGGCCAGGAACCGCCAGGAACAGCAGGGGTTGTGTGTAGATAGGAGAGCTCGACGTAGCCATGGTGTAGTCATGATGAAATGCATCGCAGGATCGGCTGGATCGACCCAGCCAGCGAATTCCAACCACCTGCTAACCAGCTCACTCTCTTTCTCTCGACCGCGTTTCATCCCCTTGGCTGGACCAGCCAGCTATCCGCTCTTTTACATAACTGCCCATCCTTCCCCGTCGCAGCTTAAGGTTTTTTTGCTTTTCCTGGTGATTTGTTTTCCGACGTCGTCTCGAGGTGGTGCTCCCAGCACGTTGCCAGCTGCCCCTCTCCAGCTCTCGCTTCATTTTCTTTTTCAGCCCGATCTCTCGCTCTCTCGTCCCTTTTATCATCTTAGCCGTTATCTCAATCCTCTGCCCTGCAGCTATTCAGTGCCTGGCCTAATCTCTGTTCTGCGGCTTGGGGCTCCTGAGCGCGCAATTGTCCCCTGATCGAGCCATTGACGACTGGCACTGACAGTCAACCGTCACCATGGCTGTAAGTCATGCAATCTATAGAGTACTCGGTCGCAAAAATCATTCCTAACCTTTTTCATAATTATAGGACGAAAACCCCCAAGATGCCTCCAATTCTGCCTCCAGTCTCGTTACCGTCCTGGTCCCCTCTCTGATCGTTGCGGTTGCGATGGTCGCGCTCTTCGTGATTTTGCGACGGAGCGAGCGCCGGATGTATATGCCTCGTACCTACCTTGGTTTTCTTCAAGATGGGCAAAAAACGCCTCCTTCGTCCACTGGACCATTTGGTTGGATCAAGGATATGTACAAGCTGCCCGACGAATACGTTCTTCAACACCATTCCATGGACGCATACCTTCTCCTTCGTTTCCTCAAGATTATCACCGTAATCTGCTTTGTCGGCTCGTGCATAACTTTCCCAATTTTGTTCCCTATAAATGCAACCGGTGGTGGAACGAAGGAACAACTGGACATTCTAACTTTCTCCAATGTCCGCGAGGACAACTACGGACGCTACTTTGCACACGCGCTCGTGGCTTGGATCTTTGTTGGATTTGTCTTCTTTACCGTCACCCGCGAGAGTCTTTTCTACGTGAACCTACGCCAGGCATATTCTCTTTCTCGCTCCTACGCAAGCCGCTTGTCCTCTCGCACTGTGCTTTTCACCACTGTTCCCGAAGAATATCAGAGCGTTGAGAAGATGCGTTTTATGTTTGGTGCAGACAAAGTCAAGAATGTTTGGCTCACCACAGACACGGCCGAATTGGCAGATAAGGTTGACGATCGCCATTCTGCCGCCCTCAAACTCGAGGCTGCCGAAACAAAGCTAATCCGGATGGCCAATGGTGCTCGACTCAAGGCACTCAAAAAGAGCGGAAATACTGAGGAGCAATCTACCACGCTTGAAACGACCGAGGATGATGGCGAGTCCGGGTCTGTTGCGGCGCGCTGGGTGAAGCCTAAGGACCGACCAACTCATCGTCTCAAGTTCCTCATCGGAAAGAAGGTCGACACGATTAACTGGGCCAGGTCTGAAATCGAGCGCCTTACTCCGGAGATTGAGGAGCTACAAGCTCAACACAGGGCCGGCGAAGCTAAACTGGTTTCGTCTGTTTTTGTGGAGTTCTACACCCAAGCCGATGCGCAAGCCGCTTTCCAGTCCGTAGCTCACAACCTCCCGCTTCACATGGCGCCTCGATACATCGGATTGGAACCCACCCAAATCATCTGGTCCAATTTGCGTATCAAATGGTGGGAGCGCATCATCCGCTACGGAGCGTCCGTTGCATTCGTCGGGGCCATGGTTATATTCTGGGCAATTCCCACGGCAGTTGTTGGTTCTATTTCCAACATCAACAGCCTGACAGACAAGGTTCATTTCCTCCGATTCATCAACCACGTGCCATCCTGGATTCTGGGTGCTATTACCGGTCTACTTCCTACCATTATGATGGCTGTGCTCATGGCCTTGGTCCCTATTGTTCTGCGCTGTAAGCGATCCCTCAAATCCAGTTTTAGGTCACGTACTTACACTTTTCATAGTGATGGCAAAGATTGGTGGTGCGCCTAGCCGAGCAGCTATAGAGCTGACCACCCAAAACTTTTACTTCTTTTTCCAAGTTGTCCAAGTGTTTTTGGTTGTCACGCTCACCTCCGCCGCCTCTAGCGTTGTGACAAAGATTATCTCGAAGCCTACATCTGCTACCTCACTCTTGGCCAGCAACCTGCCTCAGTCCTCCAACTTTTACATATCATACATTATTTTGCAAGGATTGTCGTTCAGCGCCGGTGCTCTTCTCCAGATTACCGGTTTGATTCTTGGCAAGGTTCTTGGGCGTCTCTTGGATAGCACCCCACGGAAGATGTACTCCCGCTGGTCGAATCTTGCTGGTCTGGGTTGGGGAACTGTGTATCCCGTTTTCACTCTCTTGACCGTCATTGGTACGTACTCCTTGGTGACTCGGCAATCCAACATGCACTGACCAATCTAGCGATTACCTATTCGTGCATTGCACCCTTGGTTCTTGGCTTCGCCACTATCGGGTTATATCTCTTCTACTTCGCGTACCGGTATAACTTGCTGTACGTGTCCAATGCCAACATTGACACCCAAGGCAAAGCTTTTGCGCGGGGCTTGCAACACATCTTGGTCGGGTGTTATCTGCTAGTACTCTGCCTTATCGGTCTTTTTGCCATCGCAGCTGGTTCGGACCCAATTTCCGTTGGGCCTTTGATCCTCACCATCATCCTCCTCGTGACCATGGTTATTTACCACGTTTCTCTCAACTCAGCCTTGGATCCACTCATCAACTACCTCCCAAAGAACCTTGAGGCTGAAGAGGAGGCTCTCCTCTCGCAGGAGGCCGCCGCGGCCAACGGCGCCAATGGTGAATACGATGGCACCGCTACAGCTTCTGCGGCTGATAGCCACGCCGCCGACAACGTCGACACCGCCGAGAAAGGCCTCAGTCTAGCAACCCCAGCTGACCCCAAAGCCAATTTCCTAGCCAAGTATTTCCGGCCCGATAAGTACGCCGGATATCGTCAACTGCGTACGCTTGTGTCCAACGGCGCGGAGGCTGTCGCATACCCACCTGAGATTGAGCGCAACGCTTACTACCACCCTGCCATCGGTGCCCAGGCACCGCTGCTCTGGATTCCTCGTGACGAAATGGGCATCAGCGCCCAGGAAATTGCTCATACTAGCCGCGTTATCCACATCACCGACGAGGACGCCTGGCTGGACGAGAAGAACCACATCGTGTGGAACATCGAGAAGGGTGTTCCTCCTATCTTCGAGGAGAAGATTTATTACTAAACGGCCTGCATTATCCACCTTGAACGAACGCTGTAATGTGGATGGTTCTCCTTTTCGAATTTTATTTTCAGATATGCTTGATACCCAGTGTCTATGGACTACGGTTGATATACGAAGTACAGTCTTCTTTATAGCAGGGGCTGAGGGATTATATCTTATTCATGCTTGGCGGTAGCTTAATAATAATAATTTGACAAAGTCATTTGTCTATGATATTATGTTTATGCAGGATTGCAATAGCCTAATACGTAACGCTGAGTCTGGCCATCGGAGTTCCGAGTGCTGTCTGAGCCCTCAAGATATATATAACCAAAACTCATGCCCTAGAACTCCAACTCAAAACAAATGCATCTCGAAATGCTTGGCCTACTCATCCAACTCCTGTTTATCCTCACCCGCCCAATAATGGCCACAAATGCCCTGACCAACATTACCTCCACACCCCCGTGGCTTACCC
>RHLP01000162.1:0-60614 GCA_003719405.1 Aspergillus incahuasiensis | reverse complement strand
ACCCTACCCTCCCGCCTCGACCCTACCTGAACACCCCAGTCCTAGGAACCCATTACGAACTCTCAATAACGATCGCTCTCTACAGGCGAATGCAAACACCTCATCCAATCATACCTCAAATGCCTCAAACTCCAGCGCGGCGTTAATGACGAGGAATGCCGCCGGTTAGCGAAGGGGTACCTGGCCTGCCGGATGGACAAGTGCGTTACCCCCGGTCATTCTATTTCTCACTCTGTGATCAGTGGACTGCGTTAGTTGGTGCTGGACAGAGAGAGAGTACTGACTAGCTTGCTCGCATAGGAACCTCATGGCGCCGGACGACTTCAAAAACCTTGGGCTTGTGTTTGAGAAGGATAAGGATGGGGCACAGACGCAGACGCAGGCACCGACACAGACACAGAGCGGGTCGAGCTCGAGCTCATAGTCGGCTGGGTCCTGGGTTTTTGATAACTACGGATGATGGGCTCATGGGTTATCTGTGTGTCTAGGTACGGTCTCCCCGTTTCGACTCACACTTTGTATGGCATGCTACGACATGTCATGGCGGGCTGGCATTGATAAGGGCGGCAGAGGAATGTATATTACGTGTATATTAAGTTGCATATAATGATGAGTTATGATATCTCTACTCCTGTTCTCCCGGAGCACATGTATAGATTCCGCTTACGAGCTGTATTCCGAGGGGACTCGGGGATATGTATCTTTAGGAAGCTACAAGCGACATGTACCCTCGCGGTGCCACGGGAAACATTATTGCGAATGACTCGTTTAGTGGGTGAAAACGGATGTGATGAGAGGAACGCAAGAGCTGGTCATAATTCGTGAACCAAATTAATATCCTGAATCCGCCCTGATATCGCTTCAAACACGACCTTAGCTCAATTAGCTCAGATTAATTATGCCTGGTAGCAGCCTGCAGGACAAGCACATTGCCGACAGTCCTATGCTCTGTGCGGACCATTGCCTGAGCAACGGCCCCAAGCACCCCACGCGCGTCGACCCCAACCTCATCAGACGACGCTGGGTCAATGTCCAAGGCCTGGTCAACGCGGTTGTTATGCCGTCCCACCACAGTGATATTTCCTGGCTTAGAGACAGACTGGGCCATTTCCTCTTTGACCGTGTCTATCGCAATTTCGACAGCGGCAGTGTTGTTTTTCGGGGTGACGCTCCTGAATACGACACGAGACGACAACGTCTCTGCAAGGGAGTCACGGAGAGCGGCGAAGAAGACGCTGTCGGATTCCGGCCCGAAGTTATTGGATCGTGCGCTTGATGAGGACTCGTCCTGTTTAGGCTGCATAGCAATTCTGCTTGTCGTTTGAGTCGTCAAGGGAACATCTATGTGAATGATTGTAGCTGTCACCTGGTCGTTTTGCGCTAGCTGAAGGACAAACTGAAGCGCGTAACGGTCGTCATCTCCTCCGAAGAATGGTAAGACAATATGATGAGAGCGCGTAGCGGCAGGGCTAGTCCACACTGCACTTCCTATGCTCTTGGTGCTCACGGTTCGTTGTAGGACAGGCCGAGCTCTGGCGTTGCGAGTGTACATGCTGCGTTCGATGAGAACGCCGACGTTGCAAGAGCTTTCATCTAGAATGCTCGATACAAAACCGGTGTAAGGTCCGTTGGCAAACCTATTATTCTCGTCTACACCAAGCCCGTCTTGGTGTTCACTCAAAGCGCCAGTCTCACTCCAGGGGATAAGAAGCAGATCAGTGGTATCATCGTGTGTCATCCCAAGCACAGTGTCTGCGTATGAATGCTCGGGTACCACTGAAACACCAGCCATAATTGATATATCATGCCACTGGCCAAACGCCCGGAATGTATTGATTACCGGATCCCACAAGGACTGTTCGTCGACCTCGGACACTTTCATAACACTAGAGTCTCGATCTGTGAGTTCCATCAGGCGAATTCCATGCACTTTGAGTAGAGGTTCCTCCTGAGTCTCAGTTGCGGACTCCTCTGCAGCTGTTTCTGATGGCCTTGCGCCTTGGGCTTTCCCAGGATGGACCTTCGCACTTGGAGGCTGGCTTGGACCAAGGAGTGCTGCAAGTGTACAAATACTGGAAAGACCGTCAAGGCGCAGATAGACAAGAAGCCGGCGAACCTGATGCGACTGCAGTTGGTCCTTGGTGGCAGCGACACTGTCATTACGGTCTCCGGATTGAAGAGGGTTCCCGTCCCAGTCGATTTCGCCGCGTCGCCATCGGTCGACCTTGTCTTGATACCAATTGGGATATATATATGTGGTTAAAGGAGTGGTCACAAATGTCGTCACAAGGGCCATGACCACGAAGATGGTGAAGGTTCTATGGCTCAAGATCTCCGCTTGCAATCCAATATTCTAAGAATATAGTTAGCAAAAGAACCTAAGAATTTAAAAATGTGCAACATACCAGGACGATAAGTTCCACCAAGCCTTTGCAGCTCATCAGCGTTCCAATAGCAAAGCTTTCCCGCCAGAGAAGGCCACAAGCTCTCGATGCAAGCGCTCCACCAGTGACTTTGGCAACAAACGCGATCGCGATAACAGCAATAACATAACCCCATGTAGTCCCTGTGTCCAGCAGCCCCAAATTGGTCTGAAGACCGGAAAGGGTAAAGTACAACGGCAAAAACAGCGCAGTTACCAAGTCTTCAATCTTTTCGGTCAACTTTATAGCAAATCCTCCTTCGTGGGGACAAAGAAGGCCTATCAGGAAGCCCCCGAAAATGGCGTGGACTCCTATTACCTGAGTAAAGAAAGAAGACGCAAGAGCCAACAAGATCGTGATCATGACGACTGACTGACTAGGCCCTTTCTGTAAGCTGCCGGTGTAGTTAAGGAAACGTAAGAATAGTGGGCGGAAAATGACGACTAAGTAGGCGACGTAGCCCGCGCAAACGAGGAAAACCCATAGCGCTGTAAGGCCGCTTCCAGCGTTGACAAGCGCGACGCAAAGCGCAAGCAGAATCCATCCGACAACATCATTGCCGACTCCGGCAGACAGCACAATGACGCCGACATTTGTCCCAAGTAATTTCAACTCGGTTAGAATGCGGCATAGGACCGGAAATGCCTAGACGATTAGACGCGTTAATATGCTCGAAGGTGATGGACTCACAGTAATAGCCATGGCGATTCCAATGAAAAGCATATATGTGCCAAAGCTGATTGGCTTTATGCCCTCTTCATGGCGGAACTCGTGATATAAGCCGTATGAGACACCAGCTCCTAGGCCAAAAGGCAGGACCATTCCGGCAGCTGCAACACTGCTGGCTACTCGCCAATTACTGACCAGAAAGCGTAGATTGGTTTCCAACCCGACGAGGAAAAGAAACAAGACCAGGCCGACATTTGCGAACAGGTTCAGACTCGGAATTGATGCGGGGGGGAAAATGGATTCAGTGAAGTTGGGGATACGGCCCAATACTGAAGGCCCGAGAATAATCCCACCTATTACTTCCGCGATGACACGAGGCTGGCGAATTTTGGATAGGGGCCAATGCAACAGGCGACAGAGCACAATGATTATAAAGGCCTATAATGGAGTCAGACTGGACAAATCGGTGCAGTAGGGGACAAACTAACCTGGATGATGAAAATAACAATTGGATTCTTAGGATCATACTGAGAGGGATCGCCGCCCTCAAGGATACCACCTTGAGGGGGAGCTCGGTTGTCAATTGAGTTATCGGCCATGGTTGGCAGGACAGAAGGGCCTGGATGCGAGCAGACGCGGCGCCCCTACCATATATAGCCCTTACCATATATAGGGCGCCAGTAAGCAAAAGACAAAGATGACCAGAGCAACCCCGGTCGTTGACAAGCGGGCCGCACGTGGTCGGCGTGGAGATAGTATCAAGCAAAGGAGTCAATGAATCATGTTCGAGGCTACCTGCGGGGAAATCCTTAAACGCTCAAAGGGCTGCAGTGTTTGGCTGTAGGTTGGTCGGATGATACGCCGCCGTTTGCGTCATTCTATCCTTCGACCAGAGCTGAATACTCTGGGTGAAGTTGAGAGAGCGAGCATCTGACCGCTCCCAGCGAAACGGCCAGTTCCGGTAACGGGATAACAGGCTTGGAGGCGTGGATGTGAGGCTGACAGCCCAATCGCTGCATAGTTCCAGGCCGAGCCCCCAAACGAACCCTATTTCGGGCTAACCCTAGCGAGGCCCAGGCTACACAAGATGGGTAAGCTGCAGTTGTTCCTATAAGTCCGAAACATATCACACCGCGTACTTGTCGACGGATGGTTCATGACCGTGGTGCTGCGGTAGAAGCAACAACAAGGAGAATGCCAAGTCAATCGAAGAACAAAGGCTGTCGCATGACTTTTGTGAAACCCCACATCCCAATTCAACTCCCAGCCCTCCAGCCGAAGCTGGAGCCCCGAGACGAAAAGGGATGGCAATGCGAGCTCATAGTGAATACGAAGTACAAAGAAGGATGGAGCGGAGCTCCTAAGATTGACGTTTGTGATGAATGGAGCCGGAGGATCTCCGGAGATGCCAGGGCGACGGGCGTAGATCTCTGCGGGGAAGCAGTTGGTCCATCTCCGACCGGGCACCTGCAGTTACCTCCGTTCGAGCTCCACGCCAGCTCCATCCATCCAACGGGGATCAATCCCTATAAGTTGCCTGGATGTCTTCCATTGCGCGACCCCCTGATCCTTGCTTAGTTGCCGTGGTCTTGATCGCTCGCTCACGTGCTGGTCCTCGCTTTGTGTTTCATTACCCTCCTAGACCGCTCACCGACAACGCCCTGCGACCCCCCAAGGCAAGACGCACCTCACGTTCAAGGAGCAGGCAGAGCTCGAGGGGAAACGACTCCACTTCCGGTGATGACAGCCACTCAAGTTCCGACGACGACGAGGACGAATCCCAGAGTCAAAGCCACAATCAAAATAGCCATATAGCGGGAAGCAGAAGATCGAGCAATTTCGGCATAGACGACACAATCACGCCGAGCGAAAACCAGCGGTCCGGATCAATCACGTCATCCAGAGCTTACTTTAGAAAACGCGGCGCAAATTCAGATGCCGAGAACGATTCTGGCGCCGGCTCAGATAGACAGGAAGATGGATCGAGAGAAACAGACGGTCCAAACCGTGTTCAGTGGGAAGCAATACTAGGTCTCCCAACGGATATATGGGAGAAGCTTCTGAGTCCGTCGCCCTCGTGGCATAAAAGGCGCTTTGAGCTTGGGATCAATGATCTTGCGTTTGTTGGATGGCCGGTCTTTCTTCGCGAGGACGGGCATTGGAGGAAGCAAAGACGAAGAAAGAAGAAGAAACAGCGCGCTGAATGGGAAGGAGGAGAGCTTGGGCATAACGACGCGGCAGAAGACTCTCAAGATGAAGCTGAGGAAATTGCCGCATCGACCGAGACCCTGAGTCCATACTCGGCGCTTCACCCCCCTGCTCAACGTCCGACCCCTAGCCACAGAACTTCGAAGATGGCCAGCGACTCACTAGACACCGATGACAAGGATATGATGACTATGTTCAATGTCGTCTTTGTTCTTGACCCCCCTCTGCTGGAGTACTCCATGCGTGTTCGAGAAATATACGACAACATCATCAAGAAGTTCACCAAGGCTTTGAAGTGGGAGCAGTCTCGGACAAACTATGTATGGAGGGAGTCACAGCACATCTTGAATATCAAAGAGAAAGCAAAAGAGAAAAGTACTGCAGTATCACCTTAAAATCTCCGACTACAACTAATGAGCTTCTGCAGGGACATCTCTGAACAACCTTTACGCTGACTTGATCGGCCAGTCATCTCTCGCAAGAGCAATATGCACTCTGTATACAAGCGTATCAGCTTCGAAAATTGCGTCGGTCACGTTGAGCCCCGACGTGTCTATTTCTCTCCAGATACCCCCTCTGACCTCAACGCCGTATCTTCCTGGGGCGACTGACCAAGCATACCCAGGGCTCTGGCTTACAACGGCAGATAGCATCAGCCCCGCGGATGACCCAATGACCGACGATAATAGCGCCCCCCATCAAGTATTGGCCAAGCACTTCGCTCTGTTGCTGCTCGATAACGAAGCTACCATAATAAAGGACGTGGAAGCGGCTGGGGGAGCATTGGCTCCACCACTTGTTCATTACATCCGCTGCTCTAGTCCAACGAAGTCATTTGTTCAGATTTCGCAAGTTTCTGGCATGCCACTTCCCACAATTCAGTTCTTAGCCAGTCACCTAGTCTATTGGCGAAGGGCTCGCGCAATCCCTCCCCTCCACCAGCGGGATACTTATATCGTGTCTCCGAACTGCGATCTTAGCAAGTTGGAAATTGCGTCCGCCGCCTATAAAATGGCGTTCCCAACCCTTCCCAGTCTACCGAAGATGCTATCAGCTTTGAGTGGAACACCAAGGCCTTACGGAAATTCCATTCCGAGTAAAGACCACAAAGCGACTTACTTCTCTATACTAGCATGGCTATTGCGAGGCGGCTGGGTTACCCAGCTCCGGTCTTTTGCTCGTGTGAAGATCTCCCCTAAAATCAAGATCGCCGTTGAATTGGCCATACGGCGCGAGGAGGTCGACAAATACATGAGCAAAGGCAAATCGCCAGTAATCATCTCAGACAGCGAAAATCCTATCGACGATGAAGCCGAGTGCAGTGGCAATGACGATAGCTCCTCGTCTTCGTCATCCTCGCTTGCAAGCCATGGAAGCGGGGATGAAACCCCCATGCCGAATCGTTATAAAGCTGACATTGGCGTCGACTTGTCACATTCTCTCCTCGATCGAAATGCATCATTGACAACGTCTTCCCTAATACTATTGCCTCATAAAGTCTCGCCACTGGAATCTCGATGGCTAGATGAGATTGTGGCGCGATTTCCTGACAATGCCATAGATTTTGTTGGCCATGGAAGTCCTAATGCAACTGAGGGCGACTCTGCGAGCCCTGACGCTGCGAGCTCGCTGAAGAATGTCTGGCCAACCTACGTTAAATACTTCAACGGCTATGACGCTTTAGAAAAAGTCCCTGTTCGTGAAGGATTGAAGCGCAAACTGGTTTCCCAGATACTGATGCGCCTGGGACTCGCCACAGGGCAATCATCCGTTGATTCGGGCAACAAAGAACAGGTCTTGGTCTCTTTTAGACATTGGTAGTCGTCTCTTATTGAATCAATCTGCAGAGTCCGTTTCAAAAAGGGACCAACGCGTGATATCTCGGGCCTTTCGGCCGCAAGTGGACTCGAACGACATCCGAACACTCCCGATGTCATCGTTATGCCGAGAACCAGCCCTAACAACAATCCTAAACCCCATGAGCGACGCGGGAATGCTAGTCATGATTCGTACCATCTCACTCTCAGGGACTAGTCTTTTTGGGTTGACGCTTGATTACTCCTATCCTCGACCGCTAATGCCCTCCAATATGATCGTAATCAGCCCACCAGCATTGCTGCATTTTGTGATTGGAAACGGTTGTTGGGATCATTGCGACGGCACGCGCCGGAAACCTTCACGGGAGACGGAATGAGGCGGCTGTCACGTGCGCTTCGTTGCAAGGCGCGAGGTCTCTACTCTGGTCCCTGCTGAAGCATGATCGGCAGAGAAGTTTTGCTTCAGAATCTCGCAGTCTTATAATCCCTGTTGTGGTCGAACTATGGGCGATATTATTGTGCAGTTCGACTTTAAATTGTAACGAGCATGTGGATCCGCCTCGTGTGGACGCCAAGAAACTGCGATGGCATGATTTGGAGAAAATGGGATGCGCCAGATGACTACAGTTAGTAGTTACTCCATACGGTAGTTCTAAGTGCAGCCAGCGAGGAAGATGAGCAGTAATAATGCTTCCTTAGATATCCTTGTTGCTCTGGGCTTCCGCCCATTTGAGTAGCCTGAACAGTTGAACTAATAAATTACCCCTCCAATGCCTGTACCTGGTCGGTTATACTCCGCACTCACTGGGACGGCTGTGGTTCATGGCGTCTCTTAGTCTTGTGGCATCCCATAGTGAGTGCAAATGTCTCATTGTGTGGTACGAGAGGTACCGAGTTTATGCCGTCAAAAGCGCCTTGAGCGAGTGACATGTCCGTTATTACCTAGATATGTTATAGATGTTGGAAGATTCCATGCTTTCTTGTCCTTACCCTATAAGCCTGACCCCCGAACAGTTGGGGACCCCAGAGACGACATAGAGGCCAATTTCACGGATCGGATGTAACTATGACTATTGCCGCCTATTCCACCCGCTCCGGAAGAAGACCAGGGCGCGGAATAGAACAAAACGAGAGCCGGGATTACTCGAAAGACAGAAGACGGCGGGGTTTGGCTCGACACTCTACGGAGTAAACGAACAATGACGCCGGATTGGGGAAGGACTAAGTATAGACTCCCAAGAACAATCAACTTGTAAGATCCAATCGCTGCAAGTGCTGGCGAACTATCAGAAAGACCAGAATGCCTGCGCTAAATATTATATGGATTTCTTTATTCTGGAAGCCATAGTAACTAACCATCGGCTCATACCCGCAACCCACAGAAGCCCTGAAGCCCACTATGGTGAATGTGCGGGCGTCCGGGACCGACAGCAATAAATCATATTTTTTTTTTCAGTTTCCAACGCGGAAGGCATCGAGGAAGAACACTTTTTCCTCTACCAATTTTTTTCAGGCGGGCTCTGCGTAGTATTCTATTATTTTCCCTCTGCTGCTGTCGGCGTTTCTTCCACGGCCCCCAGCGGAGACTGAGACTGCGCATTGATTGGCATTATTCTTAGGTATTTTCCTCCCTCACTGTGTGCCTTGTTGCTCTCTTCCTCTTCTTTTTCGCCCACCCTCGCCTTGTTCTACCACCCCCTCTCTTCCCTCTTCCCCTCCTCATTCCTCTCGGTTTTCGCCGCTGTCATATCCTCAGGCACTCCTTCTTGTCTTCAGCGCCCTCGTCTGCTCGTTGGACGTTTGTGTTGTTGTACCCACGCCGTGCCCATTCCTCAGTGTGCCGCAGCCGTATCTCCCCTTCGCACGTCCTGTAACTGCATCCACCGGGCCATTTTTCTTTGCTTTCTTTTTCCTCTTCTCTGTATTCGGGAAGGATACATTGATCATTCGAACTCCCTGGAATTTATCTCTTCTCCGCACGAGTCCCACCTTGAACTTTTCTAGCACAACCAAACTTTTTTTTCCCGTCTTCCGGCCTTGAAATTTATCATCGAGGAAGTTCGGCACCTGCACCTCTGCTGAGCATTCACTAACCGTTGCCACGTGAAAGTCGCGACTCTTACACTACTCAAGAGCGACTGAATTCAATCGTCATCAAACGTGCATCGTTCCTGATCGTGAGTTTCCTGCCGCTGAACTGTTCGAGTGCAAAGTCCGCAGCGTTCCTGGATTCGACCACGGACCAAACACCGAACCGACGTGATTTTTGAGCTGGATTCTAAGACCGTCAAACGATATAGCTACGGACTGCTACGCGCGCCGCGATCGAAAAGTGACAATTTTCACCTAGAGCGACTGTCTCGAGCCGTTTCAGCGTCCATACAACCCCGTGCGCCTTCTCCGGATTACCGCTCGCCTTGATTCCGCAAATCCTAGCTTAGTACCTATCGTCGTGATTCTACGGTTGCGATTTGCGTGAAGCACTGGTCTTATTCAAAAAAGAAGGAAAGTGGGACATAACAATTGTCATCTCGAGGACCTTGCAAGAGCGAATATTCGTCTCGGATCTTTATCCCGCTCTGACTGGCTCAACGAATATCTTTGGGTCTTACGAATTGGAAGAAGAAAGATTCAGCAAAGGGGAACCGTATCTTGCTGAATTTTTGAGGGCGGGAATTGATCTTGCTGATCTCCATCGGCATCAGAACAGTCCATACATATCTTTGTGGTCGCCTAGGGTGGTTTGTTCTCTGGCAGAACTGTTCTCCCAATATTTAGTACTACGGACATCCTAGAATTCGTTTTATTCTTTCGATCATAACGAAAGGCAAAATGGCTGCCACATTTTCTTACGCTCAGGCCGCAAAAGGCGTTGCACCAACGGAGTCGCTCAAGACGCCTTCTGAGTCGACCACGCCAGTGTCTAAGTCGGACGAGCAGACATTGGAAAGTTTACAGACCAGCACAGATGCTGAGACCCCGAAGACAGACGCCGCGGCTGATGTCGGGAACACAACCGTTAACACCGAGAAGGAAGTGAGCGAACCCAAGGATGAACCTTCCGCCGGAATCGCTTCATCTGACGTGGCTACCGCGCAGACCGCCGTAGCATCAGGAGAGAGCGAGAAGCCCAGTGCTCCCAATGGCTCCTCGGAATCTACTTGGGAAAAGCAATCTCAGTCTTCGGGATCGGACAAGGAGAACGCTACTGCGGAAGGGAATGAGGGCAAGTCTTCTGAAAAGAAGAAGAAGGAAAAGGCCGCTCCTCCTAAAGAGCTCAAGCCTGCTGCTCCTCCTGCAGTCAACATCTGGCAACAAAGGAAGGAGGCGCAAGAGGCGAAGGTTAAGGCCAGTCCGGCTTCGAACGCTACCGGCAAGGTCTCGAAGCCTACATCTGAGACTTCGTCCGTATCAGAGGATACTCAGGAGCAACCGAAGACTAGTTCCAAGAAGAAGGGTGGTGAATCATCAAAGAAGACTGATGGAGTCAAGGGACAAGATAGCGCACCTGTTCCTCCTGTTGCTGATGCTACTCTGTGGCCTACTCCCCAGGGTGCCCAAGGTGAAGAGAAAAAGAAGGTACAGGAAAAGTCTGAAAAGACCGAGAAGAGCCCGGTGATTCGCCCCCATGGCAAGGAGAAATGGACGCCGGTTCCTTACGTACCCACCGCGGTCTTCAACACTCCTCTACCATCTGCTGCACGGCGGGGTGGGAGAAGCGCACGCGGTGGACGGGATACCGCACGCAACGGCTCTCACGGCGCTGGGGCTTCCGACAAGAGCTCCCCTGGTCAGGCGACCCCTGCTAAGCAAACCGCAGCTGGAGACCGAGGCAGGAATGAGTCTAACTCCACTCGTGCGAACTCATTGCCCGCGCAATCACGGCGCTCGAACAGCGCTGATAACGGCTCTACCGATGTTCGTAAAACGCAGGTTCCTGATCGAACTCGTGGTCCCAAGGGAATGGACAACACCAATGGCGCCAGCGGCAAGCAGGTCAACGGCGAGGCTTTCTCGAGGCACCCTAAGCCGTTCCCCAAGAACCATGAAGGCTTCCAGAAGGGAGGCGATTACGCCAAGAACCCCAATCTCTCAGTTGACACCCACAATGGAGCACGCTCCGGACCCAATGAGCGTCGTTTTGAGAACGGACCCAAGTCTGCAGACTTCTCCAACTTGCATGCCGATCGCAGGGACCGGGAGTTCACACCTCGCGCTGAAAGAGGTAGAGGTTCGCACCGTGGACGTGGTGGTCATGCTGGATACAATGGCGCCCAGACATCACATTTCTCCAACAACCACATGGCCCCTCAGGGCTACATGCACCCCAAGTCATTTGGTTACAATGACCGCCGAGGTCCCCAGCAACATGGCCTCGCCAACGGGTCTCGCGGCCATGCCATGACCATGCGATCCCCTTCGTTACCGAACTCATCCTCCATGTACAATATGTACTCGTCCTTCCCCGCCGATATCAACCCCATGTATGGCTACCAGCCGGTGCAGCCTGGCCCCATGTCGGCGGTGCCGTACCAACCGTACATGGAATCTTGGTCTGTGATGAGCATGATCACGTTGCAGCTGGATTACTAC
This sequence comes from Aspergillus incahuasiensis, assembly GCA_003719405.1. NCBI lineage: Eukaryota > Fungi > Ascomycota > Eurotiomycetes > Eurotiales > Aspergillaceae > Aspergillus > Aspergillus incahuasiensis. The sequence continues at coordinate 48,904 of RHLP01000162.1, read as the reverse complement.
TTCTCTGTCGATAACCTATGCAAGGATATCTACTTGCGCAAGCACATGGATTCTCAGGGATTCGTTGCGTTGAACGTCATTGCTAACTTCAAGCGAGTCAAGCAAATGTCCGAAGACTTTGAGCTACTCCGCCACGCCTCGCGGCAATTGAAGGCCGCTGAGTGCTACGTTGGCGAGGATGGTGTCGACAGGCTACGACCGAGGGAGAGATGGGAACAGTGGGTTCTCCCCATGGAGCAGCGTGACCCCTCAGCTCAGAACGCCGGCCCTGCTTCTTCTACCGGTCAGCAGGACATTACTGTGCCTCAAAGTCAACTCGACGGGGCCACAAATGGCTTTGTCCCTAAGTCGTCGTTGCCTAATGGTACCGCGACCTCAAAAACAGCGTTGTCCTCCGCTGCCCCAGAGTTCTCGCCATCTAATGGTGTCCATGCTGGTAACGAGGTCTCAAATGTAAGATTACCCATGCTTTATCTCACTTATCATGCTTGGTCGATGCTAACTCTCTCTCTCTTAGTAAGAAATCCATTTGCCAGCACGTTCCCGAGCTTATCTCCCCAATCTCTGGTGAGCGAGCATGCACATTTCCCCAAGTCACTGTGTGACGTTTGTGGATTTTACTTCATATGAGTGTCGACGAAGTACATGATGACTTCTATCTATTGTGGCCACGATACGAACTCCAAGTACCTATGGTCGCATTTTTTGGTCCAATTTCGATGCACAAATGTACAATGAATTTAAGAGTCTAGCGTTTTATGATCCCCAGCACGAATCATCGGCAACGGTTTCTTCAGATATTGTTCACTTTCACGGTCCTTTTTGGTTGAACAACACGTTCATTGCCCGCCGAGGTTACTATAACCCTGCCAGGAATGGACAGTGTCATGCTAGTGCGCAATGTGGACGCTGAGGTCTTGATCCTACGGCGATGTTTACGGACGGTCTCTGTACCCCTCGAGCTCCCGCAGCCGCTGAAAAGTTTGAGAACCATCTGAATGCTAGCTTGAGAGCCGGGCTGCAAAAGTGATTTCTTCTTGTTCTCTCCCCTCTACCCTTTGATATTTCCTCTCGCGGCTTTCTATCCATCATGACTTGCATTTCTATTTGACGGCTTATGCATCTATCTGTCGAGTGACGGGTGACATTTATTCTCAGCGAACTGGGTTGACACATATGCACATCCAAAGTATCGGCTTGTTCTTTGTCTTTCAATTTGTTTTTCGCTTCCCGGTTCGAAAATCCCTGGAGTCCGGACATGTTTTTGCTGGGCCAGTATCTCCCATCCTCGGTTCCTTGCTTTGGGTGTACTGGGCTGATTTCGCTCCCATTGTCATAGAATGCTAATCTGTTTTTTTTTTTTTTTTTTCTCTTTTCCCTCGACTTTGTTTCTTTTCTTCAACCCGCCCTTTCACCTCTTTCGATTCCTAATAACGCGGCAATGCATTCATTTGATTCATCCCGGCTTTACCTAGTTACGGATTGCAGTGGCAGCACACAAAAGGCCTTTAAAAAACGTTCTTCATACAGCAAGGCGCAAACGAGTTTCCAAAAGAGAAAAATGAAAAAATGGCATTGACTGCTTAATTCGGTTTCTTCATCTTGGTCTGTCAGTGACCACAACAGACGGGCAATCTTACTCTTTGTTTCCTTCTTCGAAGCTGAGGCACTGCGGATGTTTCCAGTTCGTTCTTCATAGCATTATTCGGGTATTACAAATGTGGTTCAACCGGAATGGCGTATTCCTTGGTACTTTCCGGCGTGAAGGGTGGATATTTGCCATTTATATTCATAGGGTTTTCTTGTTCGGAGTCTGTAAAGGACATACTAGGTACATATCATAAGTAATCATCTCGTGTTCTGACTATGGTGCTGATATGTCTAATTTCGAGATAGAGTATCATGATGTTATCAACTTCTCAAAAGTTTATATTGGTCTTGCTGTAGAGTGTAGACCCTTAATTTTGATGACGACCATCCATGTTGTTGGAAGCCATGATGATGATGATGATGTAAGCACTCTGTGCCTAAGGCCACAATAGCCAGCCAGTGATGGACCCCGGAGTCAGCTTCATCCGCTAAGCTTTGTCCTCGCAGCTTTCTCGACAGCGCGTGTTTTTTCTATTCCTCACCTGATATCTTCCCGGTCCCTGCTGCCCACCATGGACGTGGCTTCTAAACGAACCGCGAGACTCCTCCTGTCCTCCTCAATCCGCACGCAACCCCGTCTACCCTCCGCTCTATCAACAACACAAACCGCCCTCCGACGAAGAAATGTCTCAACCACACCGCGACGAAATGCCCCTGAATCATCCCTCCTCGGCCTTGCTTCGGCAGGTTCTCCGTCTGGATCACCACCCACATATTTCTCCAGCCGACAGAGCCTGCCCATGAACACGGTTGTTCGGTTCGTTCCGCAGCAAACGGCATGGATTGTTGAGCGCATGGGAAAGTTCCATCGCATCCTAGAGCCCGGCTTGGCGATTCTGGTTCCATTTCTGGATCGCATTGCCTACGTCAAGAGTCTGAAGGAGTCGGCGATTGAGATTCCAAGCCAGAATGCGATCACGGCGGATAACGTTACGTTGGAGCTTGATGGAGTGCTTTACACGAGGGTCTTTGATGCTTATAAGGCAAGGTAAGATATCAGTATCTAGTCATATTGTTGGTTGTTTGGTTTTGTGGGATTGTGCTGATGTTGGGTCATTTGCAGCTACGGAGTGGAAGACGCTGAATATGCTATTTCTCAACTTGCGCAGACGACGATGCGATCGGAGATCGGCCAGCTGACTTTGGACCATGTTCTGAAGGAGCGTGCGACGCTCAACACCAACATTACACAGGCAATCAACGAGGCTGCTCAAGCGTGGGGTGTTACCTGTTTGCGATACGAGATTCGAGACATCCACGCGCCGGATGGCGTCGTTGAGGCCATGCACCGCCAAGTCACGGCTGAACGATCAAAGCGAGCGGAGATCTTGGACTCCGAAGGTCAGCGCCAGAGTGCGATCAACATTGCTGAAGGTCGGAAGCAGTCCGTCATTTTGGCTTCGGAGGCCGATAAGATCGAGCGTATCAACCGTGCCAACGGTGAGGCTGAGGCGATTCGGGCAAAGGCTGCGGCGACTGCAAAGGCCATCGAGACCGTTGCTCAAGCCATCGAAGCCGGACAGGGGAGCGCGCAGGGCGCCATGAGCCTCAATATTGCCGAGAAGTACGTGGAGGCCTTCGGGAAGCTCGCTCACGAGGGCACGGCTGTTGTTGTTCCCGGGAACATGGGAGATCTGGGTGGAATGATTGCGAATGCCATGGCGGTTTACGGGAAAGTGAGCGGTACACAGGCACGGAGCATTGCGGCGAAGGCTCTTGGAGTGCAGGATTCACAGGCCGAGACCAAGCCCGAAATCAAAGGGGCTGTTGCTGAGGACATTCTTAAGGGATTCGAAGAGACGCGTCGAGAGGAAGAGAAGATTTAAGGGCTCGGCGCATCGAGTGACTACCAATCTTCCATTTTGTCTACGATGATCGGTCGTGGGTACGACCATCTGGTGGTGACGACCTATACTCGTTCTTCCGCACCATATCTGGGTGCTCTCTACCCTGGGGCGCCCGGTTTCTTTCCTGTACCATTGTACCCATTAGCACTTTCCCCTCTCCTAGCGTTGTCTTATCGGGTTTCGAAAAGTGCACGGGAATAGACCCGTGGTGAAGCACGGTTGCAGGCAGATTTCGGGTTAGGTTATTCTGCAGTGTATCTTGTACAGTAGCATAGGTGTGAGATATCCATGCGCACTTCATTCTGCAAATCGTGCCTAGTACTCCAATCCTGTAAACTAAGGCCGAACGCAGCAGATCAAAGCTCGGGCCACCTCCCGCGCCGCTGAAGATCGCGACTTTTGGCTTTGGGCGCGCCCTCCGGCCCTTTTTCTGTTCGCGATTGCTTTCATCGCTTCCACTCCCTCGACGTACTCGATCCGGTCTTACCGCCGACTGCATCTGCACGGCATCCGACGATTCAGCAACCGGTAGACGCTATCTCCCTGCGATGCCCCGATTACCTCCGCTCTTGTCCACGTCAACTTCTCAGTGATCGAGCTATACCGACCCGCCCCTTCGAGACGAACTCCCAGCAAAGCGAAGCGAGGCAGCAGAAGTTCCGGCTATGCATATCATAAAGCCTACTTGGCTGACACATGGAGGTGATTATATTTTGCGTCTTTGGTCCCAACGTCTAGATACTATACCGTCCCATCTATAATCCCGTCTATGCGTTGTCCGACCTGGAGAACATCTTGGCTAACGTTTCTTCTCTGTTCTCTTCTTATCGTTTAGGTGAGCGAAAGGCCTTTGAAGTATACGCCTGCGATGTGTCCCCAGATGGAAGCCGCCTGGTAACGGCAGCGGGAGGTCAGTTTCCAAACCTACCGGAACTCCTGCGGAGGTAAAGAATCCTTTACCGGACGGCAATTGACGTGCGAAATACAGACGGACATGTTCGGATATGGTCTACAGAAGCAATTTGCGGCCCCGAGGATGCCAGTAAGCCGAAGCAGCTGGCTTCGATGAGCAACCACTCCGGTACAATTCATACGGTTCGCTTCTCGCCCAACGGGAAATACTTGGCCTCGGGCGCGGATGATAAGATTGTTTGCATTTATACGCTGGACGCAAACCCGCCATCCCATGCTGCGAGCTTCGGTAGGTTTGCATGCTACGCTTACGGGGGTAGATGAGACGGACTGGATTGACGGTTTCTTTTCTGCTAGGATCGAACGAGGCTCCCCCTGTTGAGAACTGGCGCACGATTCGCAGGCTGATTGGGCATGACAATGATGTTCAGGATTTGGGCTGGTCGTACGATTCGTCGATTTTGGTTTCTGTCGGGCTGGATTCCAAGGTCGTTGTTTGGTCGGGACATACGTTTGAGAAGTTGAAGACGCTCTCGGTGCACCAGAGTCACGTTAAAGGCATTACGTTTGATCCGGCGAACAAGTATTTCGCTACGGCGAGCGATGATCGGACGGTTCGGATCTTCCGCTTCACGTCACCAGCTCCGAACTCTTCGTCGCACGACCAGATGAACAACTTTGTGCTTGAACAGACTATTACTGCGCCTTTTCAGAACTCGCCGCTTACGGCCTACTTCCGGCGGTGTTCTTGGTCTCCGGATGGAATGCACATTGCTGCTGCAAATGCGGTCAATGGGCCGGTGAGCTCTGTCGCTATCATTAACCGTGGAGGGTGGGATGGAGATATCAACCTTATTGGCCACGAAGCGCCTGTCGAAGTATGCGCCTTTTCTCCGCGACTGTATTCTACGCAGCCGGTCAAGAAGAATCAGTCGGATGGACAGGAGCCTGCGGGGCAGAACGCTGTCACGGTGATTGCTTGCGCCGGCGGGGATAAATCCCTCAGCGTCTGGATTACCAGTAATCCGCGGCCCATCGTAGTGGCGCAGGAATTGGCGGCAAAATCTATCTCGGACTTGGCTTGGAGTCCGGACGGTAGCTGCCTTTATGCCACTGCGCTAGATGGAACAATTCTTGCGGTGCGATTCGAAGATGGGGACCTTGGTTATGCTATGGAGCTGGAAGAAAACGAGAGGTCGCTCACAAAATTCGGTACGAACAGAAAGGGTGCGGGTATCGCTGAGACTACGGACGGACTACTGCTCGAAGAGAAGAGCAAGGCGGGTGAGCTAAATCGTGTTGAAGGGCGTATGGGTGCTTTGATGGGTGATGGCCATGCTGCTGGTGACGCTGTAACCAATGGGAAATCGACACCTTTACCATCAAATGGTGTCACACCGGCAGCAGCACCTTCTCCTACAACAGATGCTCAAAAGTCGCAAGCGAACGGCACCGCAGCAACATCAACAACCGAGCCTGAGAAGCCGGATCCTTACCAAGCCAAACTGGAGCGACTAAAGCAGCGGCCTACGTATACGAAAGATGGGAGGAAACGTATCGCCCCTCTCTTGGTGTCCGGTGCTGGGGGCGCCGAATCATCTTTACCGCAGGCCCGGTTAATGGCGTCCGTTAGCAGCCAAGTCAAAGCCGATACGCCGCAATCCATTGTCGACCTTTCTAAGCCTTTTGATGGATTACCAAAGGGTGGCCTCGCGACATTGCTCTTTGGGAACAAAAGGAAGCTTGCACAGTTAGAAGACGATGAGGATGGGCATGTCGAAAAACGCGTGGCTTTGGCAAGTCAAAACGGCGCGACTCCTATCCTTGCGAACACCCCTGAGGGCCTTCTCCCAGCGCAGCCTCAGAATCCCCCTACGGGACAACAGCCGACTCCAGCTTTCATCCGACCTGCGGTTGTCAATCCTTCCATGGCGATGAGCCAACTCCGACTGGCTGTACCAAAAGTTCGCACTCAAATTCTACGTGCTATCGACTCCGCTGGAAAACCGACAGAACCTCCCAATACATCGGGAGAATCAAATAAACCTCGAGTAGACACTGTCTTCGAAGCTCGAAATCCGACCGGCGCCAGCTTAACAGGACGAGCTGCTGACCGCGAGCCGGCCCGACTCTTCCTGTTCCGCGGTGAACAGCTTCAATGGCAAGACTTCCTTCCAAGGACCGTTCTCCTCGTCACCGGGAATCAAAGTATGTGGGCTGCTGCCTGTGAGGACGGGTCAATATACATCTGGACTCCCGCTGGTCGCCGCCTTGTCAGTGCCCTCGTCCTTGAAGCACATCCCGTTATCCTTGAATGCAACGGCCCCTGGATCCTCTCAATTTCGGCTGTGGGTATGTGCTATGTATGGAACGTCGAGCACCTCTCCTCCCCACACCCTCCAATCTCTCTACAACCGATCCTCGATGCCGCCATTCACACCCTTGGCGCTCACCCCAACGCCGCCCCCTCCATCACCAACGCCCGCATCAACTCCGAAGGCCGCGTCATCGTCGCCCTTTCCAACGGCGAAGGATACGCCTATTCCCCCTCCCTCTACACCTGGCAGCGTCTCTCAGAGCCCTGGTGGGCCGTCGGCAGCCAGTACTGGAACACGACAGAGGCTCCCATTGGCAACCTGCAGTCCGCGGCCAATTCACAAAACAAGGACAAAGAAGCGCGAACTACTGTCTCAGCTGGCATCATCCCCTTCCTGGAGCGCAACACCACCAACGAGGTGCTTCTTCGCGGCCGCGCTTATTTCTTACAACGGCTCCTCAAGGTACTTATATCAAGAGAGGGCTACGAATCCCTCGAGTCCAGTGTCTCGATTGCGCACCTCGAAAACAGACTGGCTGGTGCGCTGTCTCTTGGTGCGAAGGATGAATTCAGACTATACCTGTCCATGTACGCGAAGCGAATCGGCGCTGAGGGCCAGAAGGGTAAAGTCGAGGAACTGCTCAAAGGCCTCTTGGGTGGGCTGTTTGAGGACGACGAAGGGGATGCACAGGATGGTCATCCTCAACTGGCTCTCCAGCTCCGGCCCGAGCACGCTGATCGCAACTGGAAGGAAAGCTCTGAGAGGCTCTGTGGCTGGCCACGCGACGTGTTGCTGAAGGAGGTGATATTGGCTATTGGTATAGCACCCACTGGAACTACTCTTCTCCTACTATAAACAATTGTACTAACAGCTTTTTTCTCTCTACAGGCAAACATCGAGACCTCCAGCGCGTCACAGTCCCATACGCAAAACTACTAGGAGTGGTCGATAACGAATCTAACGCGGGTGATGCCATGGAGATCTGAGCGCCAATTATAGGCTTGTCCTTTTTTCTGTCTATTCTTCTTGCTTCTATCCAAATAAAGGCGTTCATGGAACTCGGTGGCGTGGTGTTGATATCAAATATAGTACCTATCAGGTCCGGGGGTGGTTCAAGCATGGCAGCCTTACATCATTTCTTTATCTTTCTCTTATATTTTTTTCCCTAGGAGCTGCGTGCCCTATCAGTAGGGAGAGCAGATGCCAATGCCGATGTGTACTATTAGTATCTATTATTCACCTACTCTATTTCACGTAGTTGAAAAAGATTACAGTGCTCACTTTACTTGACCACATAGACTTCAGTCTCAGTCCAAGCGAAGACTTGCCTAGATGGATTCAATTAGAGTGCGGTTTCAAGGGTTTGCTTCATTGCCTGTCCCGCTACAAATAGGGGGGAATTGCAATAAGGCGAAACAAATGTATATGTTTTGGGGCTGAGGCCAATGGCCAATGAGCTTGAAGAATTAGTTCTTGTTCTCGGGTCCTAACTATGAGGTTTGCTCAACATTATGTATAGACTCCATGTAATCACGCTAGATAATTTACCCTCCTCCAAATCCTGTTCAGTAACTACCACAATTTGTACTAGTAATCTGGTTACCCCGAAACTTGGAAAATGTCTAGTAGTAGCCTGCCAGGTTATATTATTCGAAAGACAATCACCAATTTTTCACTAACCATAGTTACTTATCCATATTTGGAGGGAGAGTTCCATTGCATCCATATCCATCCTGTCTTTTGGTCTTAGTCCTGTCCTAGACCCACCAGAAGAAAACCCTGGTCGAGTAAGTACAGTTCCATCCCTATTTACCATCTACTATGGTACCTCCAAAACTTCTTCTCGCTATAATGTGACCAAGGGACAACTTCGTATCTACGCTGCCATGTGTTGTCCGTTTTCTGAGCAGGCACACTAGAGACCTTCCAAATCTCCAGCCCAAGCTTAGTGTCTTCTCCAAAGAAGAGCGAGTACACCCACTTTCCGCGCGCGATTGCCTTGGAGGGCTCAAAGTCCAAGAAGCCGCAGTTCTCGCTTGACTCAATCGTGCTCTCGAGTTCGCACTCCGTGGTTGCTTCTCCAGCCCAGCGGAAGTAAACGCGATTTGGCTTGGAGGTTGTAGTTGAGCCTAGGCGGCGGGCTCCTTTGGCTGCCTTCGCTTTACGGGGGGGCTCGTGTTGTGCTTTGCGTTTTTTGACGGGCTCGTCGTAGCTATCGTGGCCGAATCTGTAACCTGGGTCCAATCCAGCATCTGAAGACCATTCACTATCTGAGTCTGGGTCAATGAGGGCCATTTCCTCAGCGAAGGTGTGGAGGGCATCTTCAGATAACGAGAGCAGCATGGTTCCTTTGACCCAGGAGAAATAGAATGAAGCGACTACTCCTTTGGCTTCGGGGCTAGATGGCGGCTGGATGTGGAGCTCTAGTTTGTCTAAGTCATCATTCAACTCTTCAATTTCCGCAGATCTGGCAATATATGAGCCTGCAAGGTCCTTGAGGGTTAGCGGACCAGCTGTGGGTGTGGAGGTGCGCATGAAGTCGTGGTGAGGCTTGAAAAACTCCGCGGTTTGTGCTTCTTCCCGTTCCTTCGCCAATCTCTCATCCATTTGCTCTTCGGATTCCTCCTCTGCATCCTGTTTGGCTTCTTGGTCATTCACAGCCTCTTCGTGGTCTTCCAGCTGCTGCTTGTACGCCTGGGCCATGGACGCCTCTAATGCCTGAACTTCAGGGGACGGCTTCGTAAACTATACACGGAACAAGCACCCTTAGTATTCATGGATAGCATTTGAAGGTCCAAAAGCCTCGGAAGCACTTACACTCCTCGCCGTAATCGCCTTACCAAAAACATCCTTGATAGTCGTAGCAGTATCACTCTGTTCATACGGAATGCCATAAAGAGCTAGCTGAGCCATAAGATACGCCTTCTTCGCCTTTTTCCAGCCCTTCATCTCGTCCAGAGAGGCTCGAGACGTGTTGTCGTACCGGAGCCCATTGTCGTCGTAGGTGAACTTGCCGGATTTCACAGAGCCTGGCTTTTGGAGGGCTTGGGGGTCTTGGTCTTTGTCCCGGGGTGGAACCATTTTGCTTCTATTGCTAAGTTTTCATTCAGTGGAATATTGGAACTGTGAGCTCAAGAGCTTTTCTGATTGAGATTGAAGAGGTCCAGATGTGATTCAACGGCGGGGATAAACACAAGGGCTTCAGTGTTTACGGAGATATAGTGTCGTTATCTAAACAGGACAGTGGGCCCGCAGGCTTAGCAGCGAGCTCTTATTGGACTAGTGTACTATGAAACTTGGCCCTGCCCTGACGATCGACAGACTCCCTCCTGTACGCTTAACGTCATCACAAGCACTGGGAATACCACTGATTTACCACCTCACAAACCCACGGACTCACGCAGGCAGTTGATCCTGTCCATCCACTCCCCCCACACTGGCCCCATCTCTCTACGGTTCCCGTGCTCGTCGCAGTAGCACTAGTTGACGTCGTTGTGGTTGTCAGTGTAGTACTGGTGGCAGTCGCCGTGGTAGTCGTACCTGCGTCATCGTTTCCAGGAAAGTAGGGCTCCAAGATGTCCAAGTATTCCTGGTATGCAATACCAGTGGTGGGCTCCATGTTGAACATGTAGTCTCCCCACCAAGGCCCAGCAGCCCACCAGAGACCCCCGAGCCAAACGTCACTATTCTCCTCCAGATACTCCAGCAGATCTGCAACCGCCTCTTTGCAGACCTCGTTGTTGGCGCCTGCAAACTCACCTAGGACGGCTAACTTTCCGTTCTCCCTGAGCCAGCTCGTTGCGGCCGTTACGCGCTCGCTTCCAATCGTGCTGCTGACGCAATCTGGGTTTGTGCCGGACCCGTCAGAGTCAAGGTACTGGTGCATCTCGTAGATGAGCTTGTCTTGCGGGTCGGTCAGCGCTTTCATGTTGTCGTTGACGGTTACCCATGTCCAGGCGCCAGACCAGGAGTTGCCCTCTGCGAAAATGTACTGGCTTGTTGCTCCAGAGGCACGGATTGCGTCAATGGCAGCTTGATTGAGGTTGAGGACGAGGGTTTGATTCATGGTGTTGTATTCATTGTCTGCATCCATTAGTTGAGGCGAAAGTCCGTTGTGGAAAGGAACGTACTGGTGTCAAAGATGACAAGCTCATTAGACGCAAATTCGGTGGCGATGATTGTCCAGAAAGCTGCGAAATCATCCACTGAGGTGATGATGTTGTCGTAGCTGAAGTTCGTCAGTATTGCTGGCAATTAGGATTAGTGGTAAGAAGTTGGAAACTTACTATCGGCCATAGTTATGCGGGTCAATGACCGCATACGCACCCAACGCCGTGATTCCATTGACAGTCTAGTCTAGTTAGCTATCTTTCGTTCCATTTCCAGCGCTCATTGTACAGAAAAAGCCTAGGACACACCTCGACCAAATCATCGAAATACTCAGTGGCAAACGGTCCAGTCAGAGCATCAGGAACGAGACGCTCCATAGAGAACGCAACGCGGAAGATGTTCATCCCCTCGTTCTTTAGGGTTGCAATGGTGCTGAGGTCAGGCCAGATGTAATGCGTGCCGAGTTCACCGGGGTATGAGCCCTGGCCGAATTCGGCGCCTGCTTCGTTTGTGCCGAACCCTGCATAGAGTGCATTAGCCATGAGTGGGACGTGTCATGGACAGATAATAGGAGAGATATACATATGAAGGAGCCCTTGGACGGCGCCACTAGGGCTAGAACGGAGGACAGAGAAATAAGAAGTGACTTCATTGTGCCTATGACTGCTGAGTACTGCATAGATGTGAGGACGCCGGTGAGTTCTAACCAGCTTTATATACCCCACCATATCTTGAGGACGCCAGTATGAGAATCTCTTGCGATGCAAGACGGCCACCCGGTCCGTCGTCCGACTTGACGTCCATACATTCAATACCCAAAGGAGTACGGACGCAAGACGGAGTTCGGAGTGCGGAGTCTGCTTTTGCAACGGTCCGGGGTGACAAGAGCTAGTATATATTGATATTTCTAGTGTGGCCTTGGCAAGCGGTGTCCTTCTAGATACGTACTCCTATTCTCAATTGAGAAGTGGGGCAAAGGGTGTATTTCTAGGTGTGTGTGTGTGTTGATATTTGACGCCCTGGGGTGTCAGGGGCGTAGCCCCTATTTTACCTTAAGTTAACCTTCTATAGGGTATAGAGGTGTGCCTAGCTAGTAGAGCTATCAATTATAGTATATTATGCATAAGTAATGACCAAGCAGGTGCTGACTAAGAGTGAATTTGGTGTTGAAGCAGAATACTAGTGGTCACTAAAGGTGGACGTTATGTTACATTCAGAACCCCTTTCTTCTTGAGTGAGACCTCCAACATAGCTTTTTGTGGTCATGGATGAGCCACAACCTCAAGAAAGCGAGCTTCAGCTGCTTCCATCGCAACCAGATAACTTGAATAATGGTAGGGTACAGCAATCGCCTGAGCCAGACCATCAATTGCCCAAGTGGCCAAAGAGGCCCCGCCCGCTTAAAAATAACGCGCGGTCCGCTCTTTTGCCAACTGTCTTTGATGCTGTTCTTGCTTGTTTTCCATTTGTCTTTGTTGGTATGACTACATTTCACTTTTTCGGCTTTGACAATAGCTCAGAGTTCAATAGTGATCGCTATTCTCGCCATTCACCTCGATGGAAACGAAATATCGAACTATGGCGAAACAATCATCCAGGCCACTCGTCTAGGGCCCACCGTCTTTCCTATTGTTTTCGCCGCAGTTGTGGGCAGCCTTATGCGGAGTTATGGGCTGTGGAAAGCACAGAATGGAGCCAAATTAGGGGTAAGCTTCACCGTGCGTGGGGGTTATTTTTGTTATGCTCATGGTTATCATTGTATTGCCAGCACCTTGAACAGCTGAATGGCAGTACTAGTTTCGCTGGGACGCTATCTTCAATATTAGCATTGCGTCAACCAAGTATCCTATCCGTGTCAGTCTTATTATTATGGGCTCTATCACCCCTTGGAGGCCAAAGTGCCCTGCGAATGATCTCGCACACATCGCTCAATATCTCGGGGAACGCGTCGGTGGCTTATATGGACAACAACAACACTTCTTCAGGCATGGATGGGGTTTCTACCTTAGCCGATAACCTAGGCGCTATAAATTCCCTATATCTCACGAACCTTCTTGCGTCGGAGGAAGCCAGAAGTTCCCCTCAAGACACATGGGGCTGGCCAAAGATCCCCAACTTGCGATATCTGCCACCTAACCAGTCCACCGCCAATGGGGTGAATAAGTGGAGATCCTGGGACCGCAATGAGACCCTGGTATACTCTTCCCTAATCGGGCTTATGCTGCAAAAAATCCCAGTTGATTTACAGACTGAATTATCTGTTCCGTCATCGTACCTCGATCTTGACTGTCACCTACTCGCCAGTAATGTGTCTGGCGAGGGGATATATGAAAGTATGGGGGGCAGCTCGGTAGCAGGACGCAATGCAACGAACACTTGGACAGCATTGGTCCCCAGCAGCTTCTTTCTCGATACCACTTACAAGTTCTCAACAACCTTTCGTAACCAGGCCAACATAAACTTGTTCTACGGAACTAGAGATGCGACAGAAGGCTTTCAGACTCAAAGAGCAGCACTTTTCAACTGCACAATCTCAACTATTTCCATGGAATCGTGGCTTGTATGTCAGAATGCTTCGTGCGCGGTGACACGTGTACGACAATCCGGAATTGATAAGCAAGCCAGTGCCGTGACCCCTTGGAATAACCCAAACGACAATGGTCCTAACAGCCCGCCATTTTGGAGCCTCATACAGAACCTTCCTGTCGCCATAGGGCCACTAGATCGTTTTCAGGCCTCTCCGACAGATAATTTTATTTACGGCGATCCGTTGTTTGCCAATGGCTCCGGCAGGGATTGGATCACAGTGACCGAGGCGGATGTGTCAAACAGGTTGACCACGGTAATCAACACGTACTGGCAGGCATCACTCGCTCCATTTAAACGCAGTCAAGTCTCGGCAGCTGGTAAGAGCTTAGTTGATGGCAGTGACACTATGGCTCCACCGTTCATCAGTGTCAACAGTACGACCTTCAGATCGCTAAACGTCTATCGTGCTAATTCAGGCTGGATCTCTATTTTCCTAATCTCCGCCATTGTGCTACAACTCTGCGCCGTTACTGCAGTTACTTTCAAGTTTGTGACCGTGGCTCCTGACATTCTCGGCTATGTGTCCTCCATGACTCGGGATAACCCTTACGTCCCGGTTCCAGACGGTGGAAGCACTCTATCGGGCATAGAGCGAGCACGCTTGCTTTGGGATATGGAGGTCCAGATCTTGAATGTTGATGAAAGGAAAGACACCGGACACATTGCGTTCGTTAGCCGCGCTTTCAGTGGGAGTGAGGCTGCAAGCGCTCTCAACCGGAGACGTGCGTATGCTTGAGATGATCGCGCCATGGTGGATACGGGAGACTGCTATTCAAATCTAATATGATGATTTGAAGCTGCTGCAAATTGCCGAGCCCGTAAGTAATGTGTTGTGTTTATCTCAGGCATGATATATACCCGTTACTGTTAGCTGTGAGACGTGGCCGAGGAAAATGATATGGAGGGGACCAAAAAGAACGATCAGTTGCGTTGCTAAGGGCCCCAGTCTCTCACCCCAAAGTCCTGTTGTCACTATGGCGGTTGGGATTAATCCTCAGTGCTCTGACATGTACTCTGTACCTGACAAGAGAAAGAGAGGGTGACTGACTGGCCGTCAGCAGGCATCTCAATCATTGATGCTCTTCGTGGTTAGGCCCCACAGAGAAACCATTTATTTTCTGAAACGTGTGCCAAGACAACGAAGAGCAGCTTATATTCATACATGAAAGAAGATACGGAGTAGAAGATGGTGTTGAGTGCCCAGGTAGGTGAGTCTGGCAGGTGTCCTGGAATGGAATGACGTCATGTGACTGGACGCAGGCCGTCATGTGGGCGGTGAAGTACGCCCAATACATGTAAGAAACACCAAATATTTTCGCCGGCTTCAAGAACTCGAATGCTTTTGGCGCAAAACTGTTCAATTGAAGTATCTTAGCCTCCTTAGAGTCTCTCTCTTGGTGACTGTATTACTATAATTTATTCTTTCCTTCAATTCACCGTTTCAGCCCGCCGTCTGTGGGCCGCCGTCACGACGTCGTTCCCCGTTCTGCTTTTTCGCTCCCGGTCGGCAGCTGGTCCTGCGTCGGTATCGCGTTTCTATTGCTTGAGCTCCTCTTCTTCGTCTGCCCCTCCACTTGTTTCGCTCTCTTCTCCCCTTCTTTCTCTTGACTTCCGCCGCTTCGCCTCCAGCAAGAAGAAGAAGACCAAAATGCCTCCCAAGAAGGCCGCCGTTCAAGAAAAGGTCCTCCTGGGCCGTCCCGGAAACAACCTGAAGAGTGGTATCGTATGTGAGCAAGACCGACCCCACCAGCTATTTTTTTTTCTTCTGCCCCTCCCAGCCTCCGTCTTTTTTCCTATATAATCTCCTTCCCCCCTAATATCCTTCATCTTTCTTCAACAACTCTCCATGTGTTATCAAGTCAAGATGCTCTAACATCATGACAGGTTGGTCTCGCCAACGTCGGCAAGTCCACACTCTTCCAGGCTATCACCAAGTCGGGCCTTGGTAACCCTGCCAACTTCCCTTATGCCACCATTGACCCCGAGGAGGCCAAGGTCATCGTTCCTGATGAGCGATTCGACTGGCTCTGCGACCATTACAAGCCCAAGTCCAAGGTTCCCGCCAACTTGACCATCTATGATATTGCTGGTCTGACGCGCGGGGCCTCGACTGGTGCCGGTCTTGGTAACGCTTTCTTGTCTCACATCCGTGCTGTCGATGCCATCTTCCAGGTCGTCCGATGCTTCGACGATGCTGAGATCATCCACGTCGAGGGTGATGTCGACCCTGTCCGTGACTTGATCATCATCAGCGAGGAGCTGCGGATCAAGGATATCGAGTTCGTCGAGAAGGCTCTTGAGAACTTGAAGAAGCAGACGAGGCGTGGCGGTCAGTCTCTGGAGATGAAGAAGCTCAAGGAGGAGGAGGCTACCACTGCCAAGATTCTCGAGTTCTTGCAGGATGGCAAGAACGTCCGACACGGCGACTGGAGCCCCAAGGAGGTACGTTCTTATGATTTCGTTTTCCCTTTACCCCCAGCCTTATATGATGAATAAGAGCTATTGCTCGAATATAACCCAGCTCGTCGAATGTCTCAATTTTTTTTCCAACGAGAGGCAGTATGAGAAGAAACCCTATCTGAAATCTCTAATTCATTTCACTTGTTTTATCTGCATGTCATGTCTCTTCCAGAGAGCTAACAGACAATGCAGGTCGAGGTTATCAACCCTCTGTTCCTCCTCACAGCCAAGCCTGTTGTTTACCTTGTCAACCTGAGCGAGAAGGACTACATCCGCCAAAAGAACAAGTACATCCCCAAGCTCATGGAGTGGATCAAGACCAACTCCCCTGGAGACTCTATCCTTCCCATCTCTGCTTGCTTCGAGGAGCGTCTGACCCAGTTTGAAACCGAGGCGGAAGCCGAGGAGGAGTGCAAGAAGCTCGGCACCAGGTCTGGTCTACCCAAGGCCATTGTTCAAATGCGCCAGGTCCTGAACCTGGCCAGTTTCTTCACCACTGGTGCTGACGAAGTCCGCCAATGGACCATCCGCAAGAACACCAAGGCGCCCGCCGCCGCCGGTGTCATCCACGGTGACTTCGAGAAGACCTTCATTCAGGTCATCGTTTACAACTACAATGTTCTCAAGGAGCTTGGTGATGAAGGTGCCGTCAAGGCCGGTGGTAAGGTCATGACCAAGGGCAAAGACTATATCGTTGAGGATGGAGACATCCTTCTGGTTAAGGCCGGCGCTGCTCGCTCTTAGATCCTGATATACATAATCAAAAATTTACTACCACCCTTTTGATCTATGCTTTGATATCTCGTACTCTGTAATATATTAGATGAAGATCATCAATTGGAAAATTTGAATGAGAGTAATGCAGCAACTTAGCAAGCTGCGGAGTAGAATCTATGTCATAGAGATTTATGCACGTGACTCCATTCCCCGCGATTTCAGCGCAACGCCGCAACAAAGATAGACCTCAACAAACACACAATCGACACCATGTTCAAGAAAGAGTAAGTGTATTTAAGCCAAAGTCCACTCCCGAGTCCCAGGGAGCTCTGCCAAATCCGCAAAAGAGCCCCAAGGCCACAATGCAGAGCCAAAGCTAATTAAAAACACCTTAGCATCCCACCAAGCAACCGCTCCAAAGTCAAGTCCTCCGTGCAGCGCGCCCTGCGCCAGAAGCTCGTCGAGTCCCACCCACTATGCGAACCATACATTGACGAGATCCTGCCAAAGAAGGCGCAGCTCGATGCTGTGAAACTGTACCTACCTACTTCTCCCCCCTCAACCCATCCCGTCCCGTCCACTATAAAAGACGAAACAAGACAAGAAAGACAACAAGAACGAAAGAATTCTAACAAGATGAGCACAGTCCGGACAGGGTTACCCTCTACACAATCGGCAACACGCCCCTATTCTACCAACCGCTCGACGGCCCGCCCATCCCGCACCTTAAGGTCCTGCACCAGTTCCCAGGCATGCTGCCGACAATCCAGATCGACCGCGGTGCGATCCGCTTCGTGCTCTCCGGCGCGACGCTCATGGCGCCGGGCCTGACGAGTCCCGGTGGCCGGTTACCGGATGCCGAGCACGTGCTAGAAAAGGGGACTGTTGTTGCGGTGAAGTCGGAGGGCAAGGAGGAGATTTGTATGGTGGGCACGCTCAGGGCGAGCACGGAGGAGATCAAGGCCAAGGGGAAGGGTGTTGTTATTGACGATGGACATTATCTGGGTGATGGGCTTTGGAAGATGCAGTTGGATTAGATAAGCTTTTGTCGAAGGTGGTATGGAATTTGAGGACCTTCTGAGAAGAATCTAAATTCATTGAATGGGCTAATTAAAGACTATTGGCTGTGTCTATGTACATATATATCGTTTGTGCAGTGTAGTGCAGTCTGGTTAGGTTAGTTGTTTATGCTCCCGCCGCCGGACCTGTCAGACGATATTGAAGGCGCTGCTGACTGGGAAGACCAGGATGGGGACCGGATGGCCAGACCTAGCCCCATTGGATGAGTCGCAGTCCCGTTAAGTCCTGTAGGGTAGCCCCCATGTCGCAGGCCTGCACGCGACACGGCACGGCGAAGCATCTCGCCGGAGCCATCAAGCGCAACAAGGAACCGAGCGAGCTGTGCACAGAGTTCCCAGTCACTTTCACGTGATGCCAGTATCATCAGTCTGACAACGTAATCTTCTACCGGGGCATCGTGACCCTCGGACTCGTCCTCAAAGGCTTGTAAGACGAGTAAGTAACCCACTGCGGTTTTGAGGGAGTTGAGTTTGAGTGCTTTTTCGAAGAGATCTTTCGGCGCGGGGAGGTAGGCGAAAAGGGTACGCCATGATCGCAGCTCGGTCTTGCGTGTGCATTGAACGACAATGTCCAAGTATACTCTGGATGGAAGAGAGGCTTGGAGGAAGGAGATAACTGAGGGGAGGAGGGGGTCGTGTTTAGGAGTCTGATCGTCCAGTTTGCTATCGCGTGCCACATTATCCACTTCTTCGTCGAGGACGTGATGTAGAAGGATTTCCAGCGCATGCGGGAAGTAGGAGAGATGGGAAAAATGTTGGCATAGCGAGTGCGCTGCAGGAATGTCGCCCTGAACAAGACTATGCTGTAGAAAGTATGGGAGGAAGAGATGTGTCTGCCGAGCATTAGCAAAGCTCTAGCTGCTGTGAGATGAGACCTTACCCGGATAGCGAATTTCAACACCACGAATGTTACATCACGCCGTTGAATTGTCTCGGGTTCCACCCCTAAAACAATCCCTTTCGTTAAAAGAACTGACAAGGGGTAGAAATCGAGAGGCACTTCGATCGACTTGGGTACATCCTCGCGCTGTAGAACTTCCTGGACGTCACCCCATGCCGTAAGATCTTTCCCGGAGAATGTCCACAAAGAGTCACGTAAGGAGAGGTTGCTGTGATAGTGGTTGAGGGCCAGCTCCGCTGCTGGACTAGGTGGTAGAGATTCCTCCACAGGCGGAGCAAAGTTGAAGGACAGCTGATCACGCATCAGAATGTAATACTCGACATCGTGGGATATGACGCGCATATCGTATTTAAGATCCCCAGCATCTGACATGGATGGTTGAAGGAGCACCAGGTTCCCGTCGACGAGCAGAAGCACGGACGCTACCTTCACATCTTGAGACGGGTCTCCGTTCCCTACAGCAGTCAGATACCCGCCACTGAGGGTGTATGTTATCACTCACGCAGCTGTTCCTCGGGTAATACCCAGCTAATCGACCGAACACGAGTAGGTGCTCGCACGATGCCATTGAACGCAATTTGACCAACAGGGACGAGACTGATTCGGGACTGCGCCGAGTTGATTATATAGTGGTAGAGAATATTTTGGTTGGTGTAAACGAGAAGAGAATCTTCACCAGACGGCCCAATGAAAACCACCGGTGACGGAAGGTATTCTATATGGAGAATCGAATGATTATTTAAGGGAAGTTCGCGGGAAAACATGCGCAACTATACTGAGATTAGTATCGACGCCGTGTGGTTCTTCAGAGTACTGACCTCGTATGATCCGTCACTATCGATGGCTGCAATGAGGATGTGGCCATACCAGCACATCCCGCCTCGGACAGCAAAAGAATTCTCGATCTTGGAGTCTTCAAACACTTTCCATCGACCGCTGTTCACACTGTAATGTGCAAGGCCCCGTTTTCCTGCTATGGCAACATATCTGCCGTCTTGGGATACCGAGCTGGAGCGAATGGGCCATTGGGAGTGGAGATATGCAGGCGGATACTGTGCATGATGCCACAGTGAGTCTTTACCAGAGATTGTTATAAGATCAGGCAAGTCATGCCCGCGGTAGATGATCACTTCCGTTCCGGTTTGGAGTAAACCTCTAGCAAGATTAGCAGACGAATAACATCCGGTGAGCGCGCTGCGGGCTGTTTCCAGAATCCATATGCGCCGGTCATCCTGGCCCGTTAAAATGATATCTGAGCCCCCGCCAATCCAACAACCATATGACGTGCCAGTCAGCCAATCTTCTCCATTGAATTTCGCAAGAGACCGATCAATTGAGAAGCTGTTCCCGCCTGGTTTGCCAAAGACGCTCCAGGTCGTCCAACCATGTTCGTACCCCGCGAAAAGGCAGTACCCGTCTGGCGAGTAGCACATAAACGTTAAATTACCAGTTGTGCTGGGTGAGGCGGGAGGTTGGAGCTTGTGTGACAGAGGAACGTTTCCTAGATAATCTTTGGCCGTGTATACGAGAACATTACCGTTAGCACAGCTGACGGTAAGCAGAGAGAATCGAGCATTGACTGTAACCTTGGCAGCCTTATAATCGTCACTTGTTGGTGTATGGAAGCAATGACCATTAAAGAGTGCTTTGCGGGGCTCGGACTGTTGCGACATCTCGGAGACACGTTGAACGGCGTACGCGTGGCCTTCATTGGTAACCCACACCATAAGATTGATCGCACGGTCATAAACCATATCAGTGATAGATGTCTGTCTTGAGACCCCGAGAGCTCGGCTCAGAAGCTCCGACTGGGTTTGTGTACCGTGCTCGTCAGGTGTCCATCGTATGCATTGGATGGCAGCGGGCTTCGCAGTAGCAACCACGAGCTCATTGTCTAGAGCTAGCGCCTTCACAATCCCAGACTCTATCTTAATCGCCATCCGGAAACGAATGCTGACATCACGGATGGTGCTGGCATCCTCGTCTGCCGACAAACGAGCCAGTTGCTGGCGGCGGGAGGCATTGGTCTGATCGAACTGCTGTTGGTAGACACGAGAGTTGGCGTCCGTGGCAATGGTATAGGTGAGCAGATAGCCTTTTTGAGTCTGAACAACGAGGATTGTCGCATCAGGCCGCATCAACAAAGCAATATTGGAGCCGTACGTTTCCAGCGACGTTGACGATCGAGAAAAGGCCGCGACGACAGCGGTGGGCTTCAAGTGATCAGTTCTGTACACTTGAAATAGCGGAATCAACATACCCTCGTTTGCCAGACGGCTATCGAAGAGTCGGTCATCGTCGCAAACATATGGCCATTGCGAGAGACAGAGAGGCCTCTTAGTGCTTCATCTGCCCACTGCAGCGACAGGCCTGGACCGGCAGTTGAGCCAGACCCATTGCTCTGGTTCAGCGGCCGCGTCTGCTCTTGCTCTGCGGAGCCATCCTCATGTCTAATATCATCTGCGTCGTCCGGTAGCGGGGCTGGAATTCCAGGGCCATTGATTGCATAGACCCTCGGAACTCCATTTGGCCAGTACATGGCTCGAGAGAAGCGGGACGATTACGGAGGAGCGCGGTGTCAGGTTTGGTCATCTTCGACAGATCCAGGCACGCTATACTGCCGGGAAGAGGGCATTTATTATCCCGGAGCTTCCGACCATAATCACCACAAGCTTCCGATGATGTAGATAGCTCCAGCTCGCTACTCCGCGCTTACCGCCCGCTTGGAAACCGGAGCCGTGCAGTCACGTGGAATGAGCAAACAGTGCAAAGCAGAAAGCCTCGAGAGTCGAGAGTCGAGACGCCGCGCCAAAAATATCCCCGCACCAAGGTCCGCCCCCCGCTGCTTCTCGTCAGATATCTCAAACAGCCTCGAGCTTTGACAGATTTCCTACAGCCTTTGCCATGGTATTTATAGCCTAGCTCTCATTAATCCTGAGCGAT
Source organism: Aspergillus incahuasiensis (assembly GCA_003719405.1). Taxonomy (NCBI): domain Eukaryota; kingdom Fungi; phylum Ascomycota; class Eurotiomycetes; order Eurotiales; family Aspergillaceae; genus Aspergillus; species Aspergillus incahuasiensis. The sequence continues at coordinate 27,378 of RHLP01000162.1, read as the reverse complement.
GATCATAGCTAAGCATGTATCTCTCAATGAATAGGCCCCTACAGAGTCTAAGAAGCGTCTAGCGCTTGCTATCATTGATTTCCTGAACACCAGCGTCACTGACGGCACGCTCACTGCAGATGATGCCGAATCTATCGAGATCGCCCAATCCTGCATTGCGGATACCTTCAAGGTCGATCCGTCCAACGAAGCCGCTATGAAGGAAGCTCTCGGCGGACAGTCCCTCGCTAGTATCTACAGCGTCTACGAGAAGCTGCGGAACAAGTCACCGTCTGCGGGTTCTTCAAGCACCGAGCCCCAGGCTGAGAAGAAGCCTCAAGCTGGTACTCCCACACCCGAATCAGACAAGCTGAAGTCCGAGGGAAACGCCGCCATGGCCCGCAAGGAGTACAGCATTGCTATCGACCTTTACACGAAAGCCCTCGCCATTGCTCCCGCCAACCCCATCTATCTCTCCAACCGCGCTGCTGCCTATTCTGCGTCTGGACAGGCCGAAAAGGCCGCCGAGGATGCGGAGCTCGCCACAACTGTTGACCCCAAGTACTCCAAGGCTTGGAGCCGCCTGGGTCTTGCTAGATTCGACTTGGCTGACTACCACGGAGCGAAGGAGGCTTACGAGAACGGCATTGAGGCCGAAGGCAACGGCGGAAGCGAGGCCATGAAGAGGGGCTTGGAGACCTCCAAAAAGAAGATTGAAGAGGCTAGCCGCGACTCTGAGCCTCCGGCTGATGCCGTCGATGATGCTCCCGGTGCCTCGCGCGGCGGTGGCGGCGGCGGTATGCCTGACCTGTCTTCCCTCGCTGGTATGCTCGGCGGTGGTGGCCGGGGCGGTGGTGGCGGTATGCCCGATCTTGGATCCCTGATGAACAACCCCATGTTTTCTAGCATGGCTCAAAACCTCATGAGCAACCCAGATATGCTCGGCAACTTGATGAACAACCCCCAGCTCCGACAAATGGCTGAGAACTTTGGTCAGGGTGGTGGCATGCCCGACATGTCAAGCTTGATGAACGACCCTAACCTCGCCGATATGTAAGTTTTGACCCCTCATACCTCTACACTTAACCAGACCACTGATTCGCATTCTAGGGCCCGGAATTTTATGGGCGGTGGTGCCGGCCGTGGTGGACCTCAATAGTCTGTCTGTATCTTCGTCACGGTGTTTTGAAGGCATGCCTTGTTGCCTTGCTTGCTTTGTTCTCCCTCTGAAATTGTCTCGTACATATAATTACTATGATTATGATGTTCTCAGTATATAGACATGGCCATTGATCACCCTTTTGATGAATTGATTCTTTCGATGAAAATTTGATAAGTATGCTTGATCGCGTCAACACAGCGGGAGGAAACAAATAACACGCTGGACCAGGGGCCCCAATGATAATGCAATAACCGTGGTCAGGAGAGTGGAGGGTGGTGATAACAAGGCCAGCCAAAAACATCATGCGCCCAAAACAGGAATGATATGACCTTGAACGTGGTCAAAATGAATACGAGCACCTCGACTGAACTCCGACACCGCAACAATCAAATACAAATACAAGCATGTCCCTCAAAAGCTAGCAGCAAAGACTCGAAGATCCTGGAAAAATATTCGTGGCGAATGATTACTAAAAACATAGCGTGAAGCGCCAGCCCAACCGGCATCTATTCGAAATAGTCAATATAGTACAGTCGGATTTATCAGACAAGTCGAGAAGAGAGGACACGATCCGGAAATAAAAGGTAGTAGTAGTAGTATGTCATCATAGATCGGAAGAAGTGGTGTAGTGTTTGAAAGAGGAGTGATGGTTGTTGTTTGTTTAGATGTAATCCCTGGCAGCCTTCTGCAATTCAATCAATCTCCAGCCCTTGGTCTCCGGGTTGTTCACATCCTCGGGAATCCGGGTGAGTCCCATAACATAGTTGACCAGTTGGACCTTGTCCTCCATTCCGGCGGCAAGCTCGCCAGATTTAACGTTCCGGTAGACGTGGACTTCTTGCGTACGGCACATAACCACAAAGACTGGTATGTCGCCGGGGTCCAGCATACGAGCGCTCATGACATCAACTCCACGGATATCGAGAATACGACCGTCTGACTTTAAGCCGGCTGTGGTGATCTGTTTTGTGAGGGCCTCATAGACATTGAACTGGGCGTCTGAGAGCCAAAGTTTGAGCGTTGCAACGTCTCCCTTGACGTAGGCATCGAGCACCTCAGGAAGAATGTATTCACGCATCTCCCGCAAAAATGATTCCATCTGGAAGGTGGGGTCCATCTCGCGAAACTTCTTGACCACCTGTGCTGTTTCATTTTCCGCAAAGAATCCCGTGATCCGGTCCGTGATACTGCGTGCCGTGCTAATCAAAGGGTTCTCTGACTCATTGTAAACTTCCTTCACGGAAAAGAGCTTCTGCATCATAGGGTTGGAGTCTTTGAAATCACGCCATGACTCCTTCCAAGCTGAATCTTTGTGAAGTGTAACATTTGTTCCAGCCCTAATAAGAGAGAAAATTGGTTAGCAAATGAAAAAAAGAAACCCGATCCTAACAGAGGAAGCATACTCCGGATCTTCGACCATGGGCTCCGCCTTCCGGCGACCGGATTTGAGCTCCTCCGCCTCACGCAGTTGTCTCTGTCGTCGACGCTCTTCCTTCTCAGTCCAGCCTCCATAGCGGGAGCTGCTGCCGTCGTCAATTGCTTGCTTCACGCCTCCAACAGCTGTCTTATAGGCCTCAGTTTCTCGAACAGGACGTGTTGCCTTCTCGAGTCCGGAGGTAGTCACGTTAACTCCCTTTCGGAGTCCCTTAACAACAGGGGTATTCCATGTCCACGAGGCACTCTTGCCAATGGCGCGACCAGTTCCCTTAAGGGCACTCGAAGTTCGTGAAGAAGCCGCGCCCTGGGCGGCTTCGTAGGCGGCACGGGCACGCTTAAGTTTTTCATTCTCAGCGATCTGATGCGCGGAGGATGCAAGTGCCTTTGTTGACTCGTTCCATTCTTTGGAGGCCTTGAACTCGGATTGCAGAGTATCCCGGAAGACTTGCCACGGCGACTTGTCTCCATGGGGAGGAGGTGGGGGCGCATCCTCTTTGTCCTCCTTCTTCTGTTCAGATTTATCCTCATCCTTAGACTCGTCTCCCCTTTCCTGCTTTGAATCTTCGGATCTCTTTTCGCCCTGTTGTTCCTGCTTCTGCTGCAGGCGAGGTGTGGTGACATGGAATGATCTGGTCAAGTGAAGAGGGGCGTAGGGCGAAAGAAGGCGGGAAACTGGGGAGTTGGTGCTTGCTGTTGAGCGCGGTGTCGCATACAATGGTGAATGGGCCAGGGTCCATTGTAGAGATGAGCCTGTCGTCCTCAGAGCCGACGTCTGGGATCGCAAAGCGGCCACCCGAGCGGTGGCCGAGATCCTAGTAGTCGCGATCATGCTATGCCGATAGAACAGATTCAAAGTAGTAACAAGGGGCCGAATTAAAGACTCGTAGGATGTGCCCAGCGGCAAGTCGAAGCGCAAAGGATGGGGTTTGGGTGATGGAGCGAGAGAAAGCGATGTCGGCAACCGGCTGCTTGAAGGGAAAAAAGTCGAGCTACCGGTGCCAAGCATCGAAAATTCGGCCCTTTTCCGCCGCCTTCACCTTTCCGAACCATCGCCGCTACGTTCAATTCAGATTGACAAGGTTGTACCCAGCCTTATCAACTTGCCTGTCTATTCTAAACTACTTTCTTCCTCCATTATCACGCAGGCTCTGGCCACGATTTGAGAACTGGCCGACCGACAAGACTGCTTCTTTTCCCCGAATTTCCTACCATTCAACCATCCGCCTCGTCACCGACTATCAAACATGAACACATTCACCCACGCGTTGCGGCGAGGCCTTCCGGCAATTGGGCGGCAGTGCCCGCCTAGAACAGTGTTCTGCCAGACGAGAGCTTTTACCTCGACGCCCCAGACCCTTATTGAGGACCCTTCACAACAGAGTAGGGGAACAACAGGTTCAACTGCGCCAGCATATGTGTCTGATCTAGAGAACGACTCGCCAACATCCGCAATCACGGACGCGATCCAAGGAAGCAGTGGTGTCAGTCTGGACTTCTCGAAGTTGCAGGCGACACTCGAATCCCAGATTCTAAAAAACCCTGGCGAACACCTTCCTGCACACCACATCCACGTCATGTCGCACCGACACAATACGATGCTCACCTTTACTCGACCAAACGGTAGCCCCTTGATGTCGTTCGGTACCGGAGTTCTGGGTTTCACCAAGTCTCGTCGAGGAGGCTATGACCCGGGATTTCAATTGTCAACGCATCTTTTCGCCCAGATCCAGGAACGTGGTCTTCTGATGGATGTCAAAGCCATCGAGGTCATTTTCCGTGGCTTTCACCAAGGCAGATTGGCTTTCACCAAAGCCTTACTAGGCAACGAAGGGAAGAATATCCGGCCCTTGGTGGTTCGAGTGGCAGACTCGACCAGGATCAAGTTTGGTGGAACAAGGAGTCCCAGGGTGCGCAGGCTCTAGAGTCTCCTCATTTCATTATAATACTGCCCTTGTACGAAGTACATCGCCCGGCGCATCTAGATATCAGTGGGCCGCGGGGCTTCCAACAATCCTCGCGCCGCGCGAAAGCGGTGTTTTGACTCATGGCAGGAAGAAAGAGTTCAACCTTGTAATTTATAATGTTCATGTATATTATCTCAATTCCTCATTTAGCCTGAATGGAACGCAAGCCTTCGACGAAAAAAACATGCCCAGCCTAGAATCTCCGTTTCCATATCCGGTATAGCGCAAATAGCTTCCCCAGCTTGCACCAAAGCTATTAGTTGAACACCTGCCTTTTACACCTAGATTTTGTTAATTTGTGGACATAGCTTATCATAGCATCCAGCTCTTGAATTACCTTGCTCGATCACAAAGCTCTGATATTCGATTTTCTGATACGCTCGCTAGTTGTTGGGCTATTTGCGGGCGGATGCGCCTGAGCCTCCCTACATCAGACATCGGTCCACCCGGCGAACGTCCCTCTTTGCGAGCTTGACAGCGGCGGCTTGATGAGCGCTAGATCTTCTCCAACGGGCCGTTGTCCAGGACCGCTTGGATGCACCCTCTAAATCCTTTCCTCCGGGCCTTCTTTCGGAGCACTGTGCCGGGACAGTGTGTGCCAGTCGAGAATCATGTACGGGCTCACCTTTGCGCCGCGTCGAGGAGGGTCGGATATTTGTTTTACTAACCTGCATGCTAGGTTCTGCTCGTCCCCGTCAGTGAAGCCTTGATCGGATCGCGCGATCGTGAATCGTCCCTGTTCTACTCCGATCTCGTTGTCTCAGAAGAGTTCCTAGGCAGCCATACCTTACGAATACCGGCCTCAACTGGTGTGGGAGCGAAGGATGACCCAAACGTGCGCGATGGTAGAGGCAAGGCCAGGCAGGTTACCACTGCCAATGGGAGGACAGTGATTATCAGGGACAACTCGGTCTACAGTAATAAGGGTGAGGGCACATTGAGTGTCATCTAATTGCCAATATGTTGATGTGGACCTAGGATTCAAGACGTTGAGCCAGGCACACCTATTATCCGACGCTTTGTACTATGCTCCGACTAGCGAGTCACAGCCATGGCTTATCTACTACATTTCCAGACCGCTGGTCGGTTCTTTCGAGGCCGCGAAGATCATCCCCGCGGTAGTTCCCGGAACAACCTTCAGGCTTGACCCTTCACAGACCAGCACTAAGCCTAGCGAAACAGCCGGCTCTGTATCGACACCTCCGAAAAAAGTGATCAGGACTTTCGGGGAACTGCTGGCCAATTTCCCCATGATTGCACGACAGATGCAACCTGGGTTAGAAAGGTTGTTCAAGGAGTTCGGAAAAGAACTGGGGAAACCGTTACCTCCCCCTCCGTCGAGGTCGCCGATGCTCGACGAGGGGGGATCTAATAGATTTCGATTAGAGTCAATTGCTGATGAAAACGGCTCTATCAAGAGTTCATCATCCCGCCGCAGCAGAGGTCTCCCTTTTAACTCTGAAGAGTACTTTGAAGACGACGAAGACTTGATGCGGCGTAGCCTGGAGACGGCTATCACCGCTGCTATTGATTTATTTCGGCTAGTTGACCAGCAGCAGTTGTCTCTTCTTGGTGCGACGACCGATCTAACGGGGCCAGTGGTCGAGCGTTACATCGAACGCTATGTCGCAGAGCAGGTTCACGAGTCGCTACTGTTTCCCCGTCTATGCAGCTTCCGCCATCCAGAAGATACCGAGCTAGACTCTAGAATCCGTCAAATGGAGTATGTCGACGTATCCCAGGTTGGCCTTACTGTGGAAGGTGGACGAGACGGTAAACGTGAGCTCTTGATGCGACTTGGCAGGGCAGTAGACGAGTTTCGCAAAATGATGGAAGCAAAGTGTCCCCATGACATGCTGAGCACTCTTTTAGAGACAGTCAAGGCTTTATCATATTCGGGCGAGTACAACAAGAGCGACGAAAAGCAATCAGCTCCTGTGACGATAAACGCAGACATTTTGGTGTCTTTGCTGCTGATCGTGGTGATACGATCCCAGTTAAAGAATCTGCAAGCTCGATTGTTATACATGCAACATTTCATTTACGTCGACGATGTTGACAGCGGGGAGATGGGATATGCTTTGAGCACATTCGAAGCGGTCCTCACATACCTAATGGCTGATCCCGCGGGACTTCGAAGAGCCAGCATCCGGAATAAACGCCTATGGAACGCTACGAAGTCCGGGAGGTTGGCGGATATGAAAGCTATCCTAGAGCCAGAAGGTGACCACGAATCATTATATGAGGCGAGTGATACCATTGATTATCATAGCCATCAACTCGATGAGGCGCGACCCCGGACTCATTTGCTGTTCGAAGATCAATTACAGACAAGCGAGGAGCAAAGCGATCTAGGAATCTCTTTAGAAGCACCGCCTCTCTCTCACGTATTTCCCTTCCAAATCTGGGAGAAATCTCGTCCTCGCGACACGAGGCCTGTGATCAAACGAGTGTCGATGGATGTCCGGAGCTTGTCGGAGTCATCGGGAATATCATTCCTGTCACGGACCACCACTCTGAACTCCATTAGTAGCGCCATCGAAGGGGACAGTTCCATCGAAACTTTGGTCAAGACGCAGGATCCCCGTGGGGATTCTATATTGATGATGGCGGTTGAAAGCCGCCGTGCCGAAGCCCTCAAATATCTTCTCAGCTTGGACGAGTATTACTCGGTTACTGATGTCCTTGACGAAACCAACACAGATGGGACTACTTTACTCAGCGCTGCCGTCCAACTTGCTCAGACTGAAACTGTCGACTTTTTACTCGACTTTCTAACGACTGCTAGCAATCAGGATGCCATTGCATCTTACTTGCGCAAATTTGACGAGCGAGGGCGCACAGTTGCACACTACCTATTTAGCACGCCGCCTGTGATGCGAAGACTCAAAGGGCTACTTCCATGGCGCCAGCGTGATAAGCATGGACAGACGCCGCTCTTTGCTCTATGTAGGTCATATGACCATCCTGATTACAAGGCAATGGTGAACGATGCCCTCACCGCAGCTCAAGAGTCCCAAGGCGATGGCAAGCCTCTACATCTCGACGACCACGTCGACTCTAAGGGCAATACACTCTTACATATTGTCAGCGATCCCGAGATCACGATTCGCATCCTCAGGGAAAGCGACTGTGATCCGAACGCCACGAACGACAAGAAGTTCACGCCCTTGATGATGGCCAGCAAGTACGGCCGCGTCGACCAAGTGCGAATCCTCTTCTCAGACTCTAGGGTGGATCTCCACGTCAGAGAAGCCCGAGGGTTAACTGCCATCGAGCTCGCCAAGGACGACGAGGTCCGCAACCGCATTGACGACCTAATCCTCCTCTCCAGCCCACCTTCATCGCACGATGAGCCATCCGGGCGCGTCACAACCGTAGTCCGCTCTTTCTTCGTGGAAGACGCAACAGTCCGCTTCGTCCTAAAGTCCGGCGCGCCAACCCCCACAATTGACGGCCAAGACGTACCCGCCCATACAACAATGTACACTGTGACGACCTGCCGGCGCACATTCGCCGATTTCGAGACCTTGGCTGAATGCCTCTCCCTCGAACACCCAGCATCATATATGCCCCCGCTCACAGACTTCCGCAACCCTTTCCAAATCCACAGCAAACCATCCCGCGCCGTCCTCCATAACATGCAAGAGCGCCTCGACCGCTTCCTCAAGATCCTTCTCTCCCACCCAACCTTTTCCACTCACGAACTCCTCTGGGAATTCATCCTCGTCCCCGAACTCCAGCCGCAGATGATGGCCGACCGTTCGCACCGCAAAGCACAAGCCCTGTCGGAATCCATCCTCGAAGACCACGACCCAATCAGTCCAGAGGGAATCCGCGAGGCCGAGCAATTCATCTCCCACGCGCAGGACATGGTCCGCTCAGCACACACGCACACCCTGTCCCTCCTGCGCCGGGGACACGCTCTCCAAAACGCAACCTCTGACATCGCGGACGCCATGGCCTTAGCGGCAGCCGCCCTTTCAACCCTCAAATTCCCCACCAGCGCTCTTCCGCCATCCCACATCGACGCCTTCGCCCGCTACGCAGGCTACCTCTCAACCTCAACCTCGGACTCCTCCCCGCTCCTGCAATTCCTGTCAGCCCTCTCCTCCATCGACACGACAACGACCGCGATCCTCTCTTCGCTCTCGCGGCCGCTCTCCCTCCTGTCCTCGCTCACCTCTTCAACCCGCAACCTAACGCGCTCGCGTAATGCCCTAGCGTCATCCTCGCTTCCGCGCAAGTTCAACCTCAATTTCCCGGGTCTTGAAGAGTCGCGTATGCGCTCGTTGCGTGATCTCCAGGAGAAGATATCCAACAGTGAGAACCAGATTGCTCGCCTGTCTAGAGAGATCAGCTGGAATAAGGATGTTGTTGTTGGTGAGCTTGCGGGGTGGACGTCCTGGCGAGAGCGGATTGGGCGTGATGCAATCAAGGCGTTTGTGAAGAGTACACTTGTTAGGGAGAAAGAACGGCAGAGGAGACTTGAGAGGTGCTTGAGGAGTGTCAGGGAGGTGGAGCAATGAGCACCGGTGCCGTCAGTTGGGATTATGCTGGCGGCGGGAATGTAATTGATAGACTAGCCTGTAGACATACTTTTCCTGCTCCATTTGTGTGTTCATTCTTCAAGGTTCGCCAATGCCTAGGTTCGATAGCCAATCTCATGATAATGATAATGCGATGCTGAGACTACGCAAGTCTGCTGTCTACAATCTTCCTGCAAAGATATATTACAGGATCGAATACGGATTTACTGTAAATATTCAGGTCAACTCCTATGCTCAACCTTGTCATGTGATTATCGGAGTGCCTGCTCCTGCAAAATGCAGTCTAAAACCAGAGACTGTCTAGTTAAATATACAATGCCTCGGGTTGGCTGGTAGCTATCTAAAGATAACGAAGGGATCGGGAGAGGAAATGAAAAGCCGTGAGTTCGGCAGCGGTCATAACGACGAAAGCCAAAGGGTTGAGAAAATGACGAGCTCGATATTGATGGCCAAGAGGATTCGCGATATAGAGTATCATCGGCAGTTAAAACTGCGTCATACTTGGGAGAGACCAGAAGGTAAGCATTCAGATACGACCGGTTTGTCGTGTACAAGGATAAAATGTAGGAATGACGGGGTTTGCAAACGTCCAAGTTCAGAGCTTCCAAAGCGGCGACATGCTTTGCTTGATTGATGGTAGCCGAAGTAGGGATCTCCTGTAGCTTTGGCATGGCGAAATCTCGGCTTCGTCAGGCTCATGATCAAAGACTATGGTGGGTGAGAGCACTGGTGTACGGGGGACTTCAGGCTCTAAATCGTTGTTCTTACTGGCGACGTGCGCCTCAGCTGGCTCAGGTACTTGGGTATCATGGACGGCCGTTCGGGAGACAGCTGGTTCCAAGGGAGTTGATATCACCACGATCTGCTTCGGAATAGAGCCGCGGCGTCCTCGTTGAGTGATACCCAAATCTTCCATATGACGTGTTGCTTCCGCTTTCATGCTTAGAGCAGAGTTAATCTGCTCGAGGGGAACACCACCGATAGAGGTACGAGGGGTGATGGCGCAGAGCTTCTTGCGACTGGTGCAGAAGACGCGGATGACTTTTCCATCCTTCTCTTCTTCAACCATGTACGAACCAGCAGAGTGACACTTGCTGAACATTATAGCCTCCCTCCTAGCCCTTCTTTCGTCCAACGAATCATTATCGGCTCCCTTCTTTCGTCTCTGGTGCGCGCGAAACTTTTTGACGACTGTCCAGCTCAGTAAAATGATGGCAGCTAAAGCGACAACCGCGAAGATGCTCGATGCAGCGACTGAAGCTTTCTCATACTTCCAATCCTTGACCACAGGAGTTGCTGTCTGGTTCAAGACTGGCGCAGACTTTGTGGCATTGGATTGTTTACCCTGGCCAGAAGTCTTTTTGATGGTGGATTTGGACGGTGGATCGCGTTTGGCGACGTCGGGGACGACGTACGGGTGCTCCAAGGGTTCGTTGGAAGCGGAATCAAGAGAGTTGGCTGGATGATTCCCTGGACCGGGATCCGCAGTCTCGACGGCTACTTGTCTGTCCGTTCTCTCGTCGTAAAGAATGGAGGTGCTAAATGAGGTACTTCGAGGGTCAGAAACAGTGACAGCGCTTTTGGTAGAGACTTACAATGACATGGATTAGAAAGGTATTTGAGATAAGTAAAGTGATTGAGGAACTAAGCGAGAGATAATCACATTGGTTCTAGTCGCCTAGATAGGAGCATGATTGGGGAGACAGAAGCAGCGGCAGTGGGAGAAGGTCTGAGGTCACCCAGCACGGTGCGCATACAAAAGGCAGGTGCAGCCACACATTCGCTCTAGGAAAGTACTTCCAACTTCTAACGAGTTTGAGGATATCTCCGTACGGTGGCCGGAGTTTGCTAACTCTCAACTATCTAGAAAGGGGCCCCATGACGGTCCCTAGCAGGTGTCCCCTGGGCAACATCATTTAATCGGAAAATTCAATGACGGAATCTCATTAGAACAGAGTCGTGGGTAGCTAGACAGTATGTTAGTCACGCTTATAGCCATATTGGATCCAGGACTTACTCGGAATCAGTGCATTGGGCATTCTCGTCTACATTCTGGTAAGGGTCAGTCTCCCTGTCGCGGATACTCAGTTCCATTGACGTACTATACATCCCGTCAATGCACCTGTTAGCTGGTTTATCAAAGTGAGAATTCAGGGGTACTGACCCGTTGACGCGCTTCAAGGTCCAGATTAGGGGCAGCCAGGACGACTGCAGCCAAGGCAACAATTGAAGTTAGAACACGCTTATTAAGGCGGTTGGGCCGATAGAAGTAGGTAGAGTATATAGTAGTTTAGTAGTGACCGACAGAAGATGTTGCGGAATGTGTGATTGTCAGTCAATAGTAGCGGCTTATCCCTCATTCTTATATCTTTCTCTTACCCTGATAGCACGCATGGCGGACGTGAATTGCCTTCTCATTTGACTTGCATCAGGCATTGTAGCCGCATAGTTACTCCGGAGATCCGGTTTCGTGGAGCAGTACAGCTCACAGATAGTTCGGTAGCAAATAGGTCCTGAGATTTAGCTGGACTTGATGAGAATTGGAGTGATCATCGTGTGATAGCCATAAGACAATGATATCACATCATAAGCACAAAACTATTCCGGGGGTCCGAGAGCGAGTACGGTAGAGTCGGTGATGGGTTGTAAGCAAAGACGATCCTTCGCTGTTCCTGCTTAAAGCTACGCCCTGTCCAAAAGCTGATGAGTAACACACACGAACCTACTCCGGAGTAGTCTAAAACACAGGGCATGATTGGGGTAGAACTTTAGATGTAAATATACTCTGAAAATCCAGCAACGAATAGCTGCCAACAACGAGTTGTTCAGAGCAATTCTTTAGCGAACCAAGCATTCCAGTGAGCCCTGTGAGAGAACCCTGGCATAATGAAACAAAAACAGAGATGTTTCATCAGTTGCAGTTCATCCCAAACCTCTCTATAGAAGGGGAAATCCGGAGACTGGAGGGTCTAGATCTAGTCCATGTATCAGCACATACTTCGGATATATTGCCAGCAAGTGGCCAGCTGTTGACGTACCTCGAGTGTATATACTACAAGGTGATATGTGTACTCCAGACCCTAAAACGCCACCTGGAATCTGGGATCTGGGATTTCCATTCGATTAGGGATTTGAGATCTGTTATGCATCACTCTGCAGTCTGCACAACACAATGTCCAGGAAGATGACATCACTCAGTATCTTCCCAAATAGGCTTAGCGCAAGGATCTTATCTCCAACAGCCGCGACGTCATAGCCTTATCGCTCGACATTAATACACCTGCCTGCTTCAGCCAGACCACTCCTCTCCCTCCATCATCCACGAACACATCCCACTTCCAAAGACTATCTCAGAGAAACATCTATCAAGCTACAAGATAACTTCACCAATCAGCCTCAGTCAAAATGCCTCTCGTCGTCCCCGGACTCATGAACAACAGCGGAGGGAACAAGGACGAATGGCTCAACAAGCTCGCGGGGAAGACAATTGGTGACTCTCACAATGAGACTGTATGATCTCTTTCTACTCAACTTTTACTTCCTTGGCTTAGGTGCTGATGGATTGCTCGCATAGTGCTTCGCCAAACAGGATCTCCCAGAGTCTCACCGGATCCTAAAGCCGGGAGAGGTCAAGACGATGGACCACAGGCCCGAGAGACTCAACATCCACGTTGACGAGAACGACAACGTTCGTGACGTGAACTACGGGTAGATGACTACCGGTGCTATCTATGACCTAGCTATCAACCCTCATGACTTTTCGATGGTTTACGATACGAGAATGATATGATATGATTCGATGCGCCAATGAATTGATACTTTTATGAGAATGAATAGAATGGAATGACATGGTTAATTTGAATCAATAACTGCGTTCTATTATCGTAAAGTGTAACAAGGGCATAAGCGAGGATAAGGCCGTCAAAGGTTGGTCACTCAATCAAGCCTTCCACCGCAGTAAAGTGAGAGAGTGCTTCGGGAAAACATATGAGCCTTGAGCATCCCACTTGCTCTCGGCAATACCAACCTCCTCCTTACCCTTCATGTTCGTCACAGAGGGGCTCTCACCGGTAACAGTAAACACGGTGACCTCTCCAGAAGGACCATCAAGCTTCGCCTCGATCCCCTTCTCTTCATGGATGTTAATCACAACAACATTGACGTACCCGTCCTCGCCCAGCGTGGCACTAACATCTAGCCATGGAGTGTCTTTGACACCACGTACCCACTTCGGATGCGTCTCGCCCTCGTACGCAGAAACAGAAACATGTGCACTGATCGTCCAGCCGCGCATGTAGTTCGAGAACAAGTACAGTGGCCACCAAGTTGTCTGCTTGACAATTCCGTCCTTTGTCGTCATTAGAGGCGAGATGACATTGACGCTCTGCGCAATGCACGCCATGCCAACATCCTTGCTCTTGCGAATGAAGACGTTCAGCCAGACACCTACAGCCAGGGCATCGGAGAGGTTGTACGACTCCTCAGCGCCCTTGCTGCCTTCGGCGCGAATGGGGTCCCAGACGTTCCACTCGTCGAAGCAGATGGTGGGCCGGCGTTGCTCCGGGGGTACGCCGTTCTCGACCCGGGCGAGGTCAATAAGGGAGGATGTAATTTCAATGGCGCGCTCAGCAGCTAGAGGGGCGGTGACATTTGGCAGGTGGGAGGAAGATGCTGTGTAGAGGTGAATGCTGTGCATGTCGATGAGGGGAACAGCGCTGGTTGAGAGGGGAGAGTGCACGGGGAGCATGGTCTCCTTTAGGGTGTAGTAATCCCAGGATGTTGCGCCTTCTTTGCCGCAGAGGATTAACTCGATTGATGGATCGAGAAGCTTTAGGGCTATTAAGAGGTTAATTTGATGCCGCGAGCTAACAGAGCTGTAGCTTACCCTTAGCCCATTGGTATGCTTTGTGCGCGTACTCCTCCTTGGTGGACTGTTCGACTTGCCATGGGCCCCATACTTCATTACCGAGGGCCCAGTATTTGACCTGGATGAACGGTTAGCAAGGACACCGACGCCTCAAGGTAGGGCTACAAACGTTGTATGGCTCTTCCCTTCCATTCTTGCGTCGAAGGTTGGCGTAGTAGGTGTCACGAGTTCCGTTACAGTAATCAACCCATCCCAAAGCTGCAATAAATGTGTCAGCTTGTCCAATAGCTCAAGTTGGCGTCGGCCATACCCTCATCAAGAGTACCAGTGCCCATGTTCAAGCAAAGATAGGGCTCGGTCCCAAGGACCTCACACCACTTCAAGAACTCATCAGTCCCAAACTGGTTACTCTCTGTGCCCAACCAAGCAAGTTCCGGCCTTGAGGGGTTAGTACAATGTACGAGAGCTTAGGTGAAGGAGCATACCATGAGGGGCGTTGGTCTCTCGGGCCGACTCCATCGGTCCAGTGATAGGTTGCGGTAAAATTACCACCAGGGTAGCGAATCACAGGGACTTTGAGGTCCTTTAGGGCTTCGAGAACGTCCTTCCGAAAGCCGTCCTCGTCTGACAGCGGGTTACCAGGATCATAAATACCCCCGTAGATGCACCGACCCATGTGCCTGCAGGCGTAGGTCAGCTCGGTACAGTCTTGGGATTAGGCCTAAAGACCAGGGTCAAAGCTTACTCTGCGAATCCGGCATAGATATTAGGATTGATCTTCGAGATGCGACGCTCCGGGTGTATGGAGATTGCCGGAGCATCCTGCTCGCTCAGCTTGGTAAAGGTTGTCATAGCGTCGAATCCAACAAACTAAACCAAGGAATAAGGTCAAAGAACCGAGTGTCGAGTACTGATTGGCAGGGAAAATAAGATTCAGTAATAAAAGTGCTCTTGTCGAGTATTCGAAAACCTAGGCGAGGCGACTGGGCAGCTAATATTAATGCCAGGCGGGCTTATCGACGGGACCAGGATGAAACGGGCAATGCCCCGGCGGGGTCAGTCCAAGCCAGCCTGGAAGTAGATTGGAATAGCTCCTGCGGAGTTGCGGGCGACTGGCCATACTTTGGCGTCGTTGATTTGGCGATTGGAGCCAAGACCTAGCCCTGAGATATTCCATCAATCAGCAGCAAGCGCTCCAAGACTCGGGATTCCTGCAGCTACCTAAGTCTGCGTCTGTCGGTTCTCCGCACAATCGCCTGACGTTTCGTCTCGCTTCCTAGATTCGGGGTCTAGGTCCTTATTCGCTCGAAGAGCTCGAGGCCCTTGGTCTGCTTTCCTCTCATGATCCTGCCGCTTGTGTGAGGCCGACGGGGTAGTGTATTATTGCGAGCTCCTCGACATCGTACCAGCCCGAGCCCCATGTCCTTCTGGGATTAACCCGGCGGGCATCAGGTCCGCCGTGGCCGCGATAATGCCACATGCCTTGAGGCGTGATGTTGGAGTGCATTGCTCACGTTGTTTCCGGTCATGGCGGTCGTGTAGTTCAACCCCAGATTCTTTAAAAAGAGGCGGGTCCTGCTCCTCGACCTCTTATCTCTGTCTCCGCACTTTTCTCCGGATTCTTGAGTTTCTCGAGTATTCAAAGAGTTAGAACATATCTCTGACATACTCTGAGGTGTTGTTCAACATGCGTCTCTCACCTGCGTGGTATCAGGTACGCATGCCACCCTTTGACAGGTTCGTCGGTACTCTACTGACAGCCATTCCAGTTCCTGGTGGGCGTTTTCGCGTCCCTCGGATCATTCCTTTACGGATGTGCGTGTTGATTTCCTTGATTCTGGTCTTCGATGGAAAGCCGAAGCTTCAACGGACTAACCACATCCTTTAACTGCAGATGATCTGGGTGTCATTGCGGAAGTTATTGCCAGTGGATCATTTATCAAGACCTTCAACGACCCAGACACCACGCAGACGTAAGTGGTCTCAAACTTCCGCCGAGGAATCGATCAGGATTTCTCAATTGACTGTCTCCTAGTGGTTTGGTTGTTTCCTTGTTCACAGTAGGCGCCTTCGTCGGCTCCGCGTTTGCTGGTCCTACTGGTGATTACCTTGGAAGACGGTGGACTATTATCATTGGCTGTATAATCTTTTGTCTTGGTGGTGGTCTTCAAACAGGTGCCCAACATATTGACTACCTGTACAGTGGGCGATTCTTTGCCGGCGTTGGGTATGTTCTGTCAACAGCTGCACGTGAAGTACAGTCGCTAATCGGACCTTAGGGTTGGGTTCCTCACCATGATCGTCCCCCTTTACCAGGCCGAGATCTGCCATCCAGACATTCGAGGTCGTGTCACTGCGCTACAGCAGTTCATGCTGGGTGTCGGAAGTCTTTGCGCCGCGTGGATTTCATACGGAACATATATTGGTTTTGATGAAACAAACAACGCTCAGTGGGAGGTCCCTCTTGGTCTGCAGATTGTCCCAGCTGTCTTTCTTGGGCTTTTGATCCCGCTTTTCCCCGAGGTAATATATGACTACCAGTTCGTCAATGCAACTACTAACGCGCATCAAAATTAGTCTCCCCGGTGGCTTATCGACCATGGCCGCCAAGAACTAGGATTGAAGACTCTGGCAAGACTCCATTCCTATGGTGATGAGAATGATGCTTGGGTCCAGGCGGAATACAACCAGATCCAGGAAAGCATTGTCCGCGAGCACGAGGAAGAGGCCAAGTCCTATTTGGAGCTTTTCAGGTCCCGTTCGTCGTTCCGTCGTCTTTTCCTCTGCTGTGCACTGCAGGGCTCTGTGCAGATGACTGGTGTGTCAGCCATTCAGTAAGTACCGCTGGGAGAGCTGAGCTTTGTTATTTTCACTATAGATGAGTACTCATGGCCGTTTTCGCACAGGTATTACTCTGTCACGATCTACGGACAGATCGGCATCTCGGGCGATGAAACCCTACGCTATCAGGCAATCAATTCCATCATCGCCCTCGTCGCCCAGTTCCTGTGCATGATGCTCATTGATCGATTTGGTCGCCGCTGGAGTTTGATCGGTGGAAACTTGGGCAACTGCCTTACGTTTATCATCGCCTGCATCCTGTTAGCGAAATTCCCTCCAGAGGTCAACAACACCGGAGCTCACTGGGGCTTCATCATCATGACTTGGCTCTACAACTTCTCATTCTCTTGCACCTGTGGTCCGCTGTCATGGATCATCCCCGCCGAGGTCTTCGATACCCGAACTCGATCCAAGGGCGTGTCAATCGCTACCATGACCTCGTATGCCTTTAACACCATGATCGGTCAGGTAACGCCACTTGCAATGGAGAATGTCGGGTACAGGTACTACTTCTTGTTCATCATCTGCAACTTCACCAATGCAGTATTCTTCTGGCTGCTTCTGCCCGAGACGAAGAAATTGCCTCTCGAAGAGATGAACTACCTGTTCTCAAACTCCCCATGGATTGTTCCGGGCACAAAGAAGGAGGACTACGTTCCTCACGACTTGGAGCGTAGGGTGGAGGAGCAGGAGGAGAAGCGGCATACTTATACGTCGCACGAGGAGAAGTAGGGTGATGGTACGCGATCATGATCGCAATGTTGGTGCTCGATGATACTGTATATTTCAACGATTTTTCGATATATGTCCATGTGTTGTAGAACTCTGAGGTCCTGTTGCCGGTGATAATATAATGAGCCAAAGGCTGTCTTTGTTAATAAGAAGTTTACCATGAAAAAACCACGTTTGCAATGAGTCTCGAGGCTGGCGATCGAGCAAGATGCGCGATCCTCCGACAAGATTAATTTCAATGGAGCCAGTGTGGCGTCGCCGAGGTGTACTTAACATTTCTGCCCCTGGGAGTTGCTTTTGAGCTTTTGAGACACTTGAGATGCATATAGTGATGCCCAATCCATGTAGACCAACTATGTCTTTGGTGTGCTATACCTCGAAGCGGATGCTGTGATTAAATCATTCTGAATCTGAGCTATAACCAGCCAAGCCAAGAGATGCTGTGGGTGGATTAGCAGCCTGCTTTGCAGGCTGTTGAGCTGGGTTTGCGTCCACACTTTCGGTGGTATTATTCACGTTCGACGATTTGGCCATATCCTTTGCATCCGAAACATCCTTTTTCTCTTCGACGAGTTCCTTGGCCCTCTTATTTGTTCCCGCGTCCTTGGTAAGTGGCTCAGCAGCGTCTTCGCCCACGGATTTTCGCTTTCGGCCAGGAATGAGCGTCGCACCGCTTTTCTCGCGTCGCCTCTTACGTGAGCCAATCTTCCAGTCTTCTCCTTCAAATGCAGGAGGGATATCTGTCGAGGTGTCTTCGAGGTGAGCCTTCTCTGCCTCCTCCCGTTGGCGCCGAAAAGCCTCCAGTTGTTCGGCAGTTTCTTTCCTCACGGTAGCTTCCTGAGCTCGAGTCGACTCCAGTATCGAGTCGAGAAAATCAACCTCGTCGTCATCGAGGGCGCGGAATTGGTTCTTCAGTTTTATCTTCTCTTCGAATTCTTCCTGCTTGGCCACTATACGTCGATGAGAGGATCATCACGGTCCGTCAACCAGGCGCTAGATAATGAAGGTATTGTTCGTTGCCAAGATACAGTTACTCACTTTTATTCTGCTGCAGGACATCATATAGACTTTTCCCGCCATCCTGCCTCCCCAGTTCCGCCTTTCGCCTCCGCTCCTCTTCGAGCTCCTTTTGCACGCGAAGCCATTCATCGTCACGCTCGACGGGCTCTTGATCGGTTCCCCCAGAGACGAAGCCCGAGGACATTTTTGCGGTTTGTTAATGGATCAATGGTGCTCAATGGCTGCTCCTCTGCCGATGGACCAAGCGACTCTAGTGGACAACGCGACTTGGAGATTATAATTGTGTTTACGTGCAACCAAACGTCAGCTCCTAATCCTTGTGCTTTATCAGGAAGTTCGATGATAAGAGGCAGCACCGAGGTTTTCCAAGAGACAACTGTAAGGGACATGAAAGTCAATATTGCTATCGCAGAAGCTGGCAGAAAAAGGCGGAGGGACCTCAAGCTCCGGCTCGCCGCGGCCACGCCGGAGAACCTTAAACATCCATCCTATCGCATCGCTCCGCTTGAATGATGCCTTTCCCCTACTCCTGGTCTCGCAAACATGACTCTTGACTTTCACGAGCTTTGTAGGTGTCGAGAACAGCAACGCTTGCTATCTACGTACAACTTTCCAAGTCCTGTGGAGCACTCGGAGAATAGAGCGGTTAATTTGGAGAGGAAACGACTGGCTGGGGATAAATGGATAAATTGAGCTGGATCGCAGAGCCCCACCATGAGGCCTCTGTGCCCCTCCAATGGCATCATTGCCCCTCGGGGGTGCTGGATGGACCTGCCCTGCCATGCTGTCCTTGGGTTGGAGATGATCTCAAGGCTCTCTCTTAAATTCCACCTCCCAGCCGGCTAATTTCGCTCATCTCTTTTCTTTCCTTCCTTCTCTTTTTTCTCTCTTCTATCCAAAGGAACTACTTCAATCCAGCATCATGTCTCTCGAGCACACAAAGTAAGTGATCGCGTGTCTTTATGCTTTCTCCAACTTGACCACGGAGCAATTGCTAACCCACTTTCCCACCACAAGGAAAGTTTACACCCTTAACACCGGTGACAAGATCCCCGCCATCGGCCTTGGTACGTGGCAGTCCAAGCCCAACGAGGTGAGGGAGGCTGTCAAGAATGCTCTGCTGAAGGGCTACCGTCACATTGATACGTAAGTAGCCTTACAGTGCTCGATAGTAGAGCACAGCATCTGACACCATTACTAGTGCGCTTGCGTATGGCAATGAAGCCGAGGTCGGCCAAGGTATCAAGGACTCTGGAGTTCCCCGTGAGGAAATCTGGGTTACCACTAAGCTCGACAACACCTGGCACCACCGCGTTACCGATGGCATCAACAGCTCTCTCAAGGACCTTGGCCTCGACTACGTCGATTTATACCTCGTGCACTGGCCCAGCTCGACTGACCCCAACGACTTGAAGAAGCACCTTCCCGACTGGGATTTCATCAAGACATGGTATGCTCCAGCTTTATCACATCGAGCAATGGCCTAGAATGCTGACTAGATTACAGGCAAGAGATGCAGAAGCTTCCCGAGACTGGCAAGGTCCGCAACATCGGTGTCTCGAACTTCGGTATCAAGAACCTTGAGAAGCTCCTCAACGACCCCAGCACCAAGATTGTTCCCGCTGTCAACCAGATTGAACTGCACCCCAACAACCCATCGCCCAAGCTAGTTGCATACAACTCCTCCAAGGGCATTCACTCCACCGGCTACTCTTGCCTGGGATCCACCAACTCTCCTCTCTACAAAGACCCTACTCTCCTCAAGTTGGCTGAGAAGAAGGGCAAGACTCCCCAGCAGGTGCTGCTCGTGTGGGGTATCCAAAAGGGCTGGAGTGTCATCCCCAAGTCCGTCAGCAAGTCTCGTATTGAGGGCAACTTTGACATTAACGGCTGGAGCTTGACCGATGAGGAGGTTAACCAGTTGGACAACCTGAAGGACCGCTTCAAGGTCTGTGGTGATGACTGGCTTCCCGTCAAGGTCTTCTTCGGTGATGATGAATGACTATCTGAACGGGACCGATCATCTAGGCTATAATATATATCTCATGTCATGATAATGAACTAAATGTGTTATTAAATACAAACTATTGAAAGTTTGAAACCCATCGGACCCAAACTAAATGGAAATATATACTTCAGTAATACTAAATCTACGAGGACGCGGGCCACCGACGATTTGAGAGAATAATTGATATAGAGCTTGTTGAGGTCTTCTCAACTTTTAGAACATTATTGGTTATGTTTGAATATTCTCTTTGGGAAACAATTCTAAAGGCTCATTGGTGAGCTTACTCCGGTTTCTACCGTTGCGGCCTCAGGCCGGTGGCGTGATCACATGCCGCTGCGCCACCTGAGGATGACCACCCCCATCATCAGGCATCCCTCGTCCTTCTTCTTATCAGAGTTCATCTCGAGTATGAGATTCTCACCTTCATCTTCTCACTAGTCTGTGATATCGCTTTCAGGATGCCTCCGTCAAGTGGGCACCTGCTGCTCCCCAAGCTATGGAGAGCAGCTAGGTGAGTCATTAGCCGCTCCCATCATATACACCATACCGATAGCTGACAGTCTTTAGGTTCGCCTACGCGAAGGCGTACAAAGCCATAAGGGCCAAAATCCCAGAACCGGCTGAGCAGGTTCCTCTTCGCCTCAAGCCAGCATATGCGCGGCTTCCCTCTAGCCAGACCATCAATCGAGCCGCTGCCATCCGTCAATCCCGCAGTCGCCACTTCTCCACTCGCGCGACAGGCTCAGCTGCTTCATACTTCAAAGCGGCCGTTCAGGGTGACAAGGCTGCTTACAGAACATCACGCATAGCTGGGAACATTAGTCGTCTCACCAACCGGGCGCCATTTGCCTCTACTCTTCGACCGAACCTCACGGGAGGCACACTTGGCCGTACGGCCGGAGGTTATGTGGTTGGTGCAGGGCGCATTGGAGGTGCTCGATACTTCTCACATGGCCCTGCTGCACCTGCTCAGGTCATAAACAATGTTTCTGTGGGAGTAAGGGCCTTTTTCCTCTCCGGACAGAAGGCTCGATTCGATGGAATCGATTCCGTCACCGGAAACAAGAAGTTCAAAGTCGTGACCGTGCTTCAGGATGAAGCCGAGCGCAAGATGGCTGCTATTCCGCGTGCAACCCCTGGCTCGTTCATTGACTTCGCTATTTCCCCCACCATCACTGCCTTTGGCCTCCAGAAGCATTTTGCCCCAGCTGGTGCCGAGTCCGAGACTATCAACTCCGAGGGTCTTTTGGACTTCCTCTCCGCTGATTTCGCTCGTGCCCTCAAGGACCTGGCTGCTATCCTCAATGACCTCAAGCGACTTGCCACACTAGGTGATTTGCCTATATTACTTGAGGATAGATCAACCATTAGAGTCAAATTCCCAGGATGTGACGCTGAGACAGTCGAGCGGCTCTGCGATGAAGTAGGTGTACAGCGCGGAAAGATTGGCCAAGACGCGGACTTCGACATTCGCACAGGTGCTGAACTCGCCCTACTTTATCCCTTCGCCCCAAGCATTGCACCGTCTTCCGACACGGACGACTTCTTCTTCCACAAAGAGGCTAAGCCATTGCAACGTCCTGAAGAAGTTGACTGGAAGGCAATGCTGTCAGGCGAAGATGCCACGCAGACATCTCTCGGATACCCCAAACAATCCACACATGAACTCAGCTTCGACGACATGACCATGTTCGGTTCTAACCCATGGGCCAAGTCCCCGTCGGGCTACTCAAGCATTGGCGTGAGCGAGCTGGGTGACCGCGCATTCTTTCCGGATGCTGTGAGTTATGGCATCTCTGAGAGCATGTCGGGGTTTGAGGGATCGGAGGGCATCCGCAGATTCATAGCAGAGTGTGATCAGGTTGCTGCTCGCTAGTTTGGTTTTTATTGGCGTTCTTACTGTTTCATGTTTACATTTGACTTTGACAGTCATTTCTTTTGTCTACCTACTGAACCATATACCAAATGCATTGAATATCCTTATCTTGAGAAGTCGATTCCAGCTAGGACTTAGCAACCAGCAAGAGTATAGACTTTGCTAATTGATCTGGGGCGAGCATAGTCACCAAGAGTAGCTCCCCATCCCATTGATTTGAATCTTTTAAATATGATATACCCTGGCGGCCATCTCTAGAATGCGGGTGGAAAAGTTTAGGGCGCTCTGAGCGTCGAACAGTGCCAGGAACGTGTGAAAGCCTCGCAGATCCTTGTTAACTTGGGCGCGAGGATGGACAAATGCATGCACCGGACAATGGGGGTAGCATCTTTGGCCCCAGGGCGTCCCTTTCGTCGACAATTTCCTACCTCCATAGATGAAACAAAAGGCCACCAACGCCGTCTACTCCATAGAGGATTTCTGTCCCCGGAGCGGATGCCGTCTCTCCACGGGGTATTCATCAGGACCTGCGTCATGGATATCAGACATGTCACATACTGAAACGCCCAGCAAGACCCCGCGCACGCGGCAAGGGACAAAATGTCCGATGCCTGTGCTGAGTCGCGGCCTTGGCCTGATGGCGATCAACTACCCCTGCGCCTTTTCCGCTACGGGGAGCCTCCGTCTGGGGTTGGCGCTGGCGCCTTGAAGAATCAGATCCCGACGCAGCCTGCGATCCTGCATGTCGATACATTCCTTGTATTCATCTCATCATCTAACAATGGGCCGCCCAGCCGGTCTGGTCAAGTCGAACCGGGGCCAAGAATACAATATCACCCTCCGTCTGGGCGTTCCTTGATACTTTGGGTAGTGGATCTCCGACTTGGGATCTCGTCCTGATCACGACGGAGGTAAGATTGGGTCTATATAAGAACACCTGTTTGATGCACGAGTGTTGGCAAGCAGTACTGGACTGCAAACACATCGTTTCGTTTCTGCAGGTCTACAGGAATATAAATTGTGATCTCTGCTCATTTTGCGTTGGTTTTCCTCTACAATGCAGTCGATCCATATGAAGGCATTGACAGCCCTGCTGCAACTCCTTAGTGCCGTGGCCGTGGATGCTCTGCCCCAGGCCACGAGCACCTCTGCAGCGACACCCACTAGCTCTGGGGCCACCGTACAAGCAACAGGCAACCCGTTTGGGGGATACCAGCTTTATGCCAACCCGTACTACAGCTCTGAGGTCATCAGCCTGGCTGTCCCGTCCATGACCGGATCGTTGGCGGAGCAGGCGACCCATGCTGCTGAGGTTCCATCGTTCCACTGGCTGTAAGGTGCTTGCCTTTCCTTGAGCGTGTCGCCGATAAATAACCGTCTACCAGGGATACGACGGCCAAGGTCCCGACCATGGGCGAGTACCTGGAGAACATCAAGGGGCTGAACGATGGTGGCGCAAGCCCTCCGGTTGCCGGTATTTTTGTGGTTTATAACCTTCCGGACCGTGACTGTGCTGCTTTGGCCAGCAACGGGGAACTCTCAATTGCCGACGGAGGCGTCGAGAAGTACAAGGCGTATATTGATTCCATTAGGGAGCATATCGTGGAGTACTCGGACACCAACATCCTTCTTGTTATCGGTATGTCTTTTCCACGGTTCTATGACCATTACTTAGACAATGCAGAGCCCGATAGCTTGGCCAACCTGGTGACCAATTTGGGTGTGGCGAAGTGTGCCAATGCCCAGGATGCTTATCTCGAGTGCACAAATTACGCCGTTACTCAGCTGAATCTGCCCAATGTATCGATGTATCTTGACGCTGGTAAGTTCACGGTCGAATCACGCCTCCTCTAGTTGGTCTGACATTGCCTAGGTCATGCCGGATGGTTGGGATGGCCCGCAAATATCCGCCCAGCAGCTCAGCTCTACGCGAACGTGTACAAGGACGCTGGCGCACCTGCGGCGCTTCGTGGACTTGCGACCAATGTGGCCAACTACAATGCCTGGGATATCGACGTCTGCCCCTCTTACACGTCGGAAAATGCGGTTTGCGACGAGAAGGGTTATATCAACAGCTTCGCACCTGAGCTGGTAGCCGCAGGCTGGGACGCACACTTCATTGTCGACACCGGTACGTACGAATCGACAACATGATCTAGTGCGCAAGCTAATCAGATCCAGGCCGTAACGGCAAGCAGCCCACGGGCCAAATCGAATGGGGCGACTGGTGCAACTCCAAGGGAACTGGCTTTGGCGTTCGCCCAACCACCAACACCGGTGACGAGCTGGTTGATGCGTTTGTTTGGGTTAAGCCTGGTGGTGAGAGTGATGGCACCTCTGACAGCAGTGCTGCGCGTTATGATGCTCACTGTAGTGTTTCTGCTGCTCTTCAGCCGGCCCCCGAGGCTGGGACTTGGTTCCAGGTATGTTGCTATCACTCAAGCTGAGCAACATGTACTGACCCCCCAACTAGGCATACTTTGAGCAGCTTGTGGCAAACGCCAACCCTCCCCTTGGCAGCTAAGCTAACATGTAAGTTGAAGCTAGGAGATGTTGCGGAGTGGGCTGTATTTGCTGTGTAAATAAGTAGGAATGGAGTCACCAGCCTCATAACAGCCCGTCATCTCATAGCATGAGTAGAGCTAATTGGAGAAACAACGGATCTCTTTGATTGAGATACAAGAACCCAATTGTATAGCAGAATGTAAGGAGGCACGCTGAAGATCCTCAAGATCTAGGCCAGTGCAGAAGCGAAGGCGGTGAGATAAAAACAGAGCAAAGTGACCGCCAACCCCGCGCTAAGCCCAAACCAAAAGATGCTCTGATAACAGCCGCAGGAAGAATGGTGAAGCCACACACTGCATTATTCTGCCACTGCTACTCTCCTTGTCCTTTGTGAGATCGACTTTTCGTGAAATCGAATCGAGGCAACTGCTGCTGGATGCTCTGAACGGAAAATCCTCGCTGTACAGTTGTGGGGGTCCTTCTGCGCTTGGTCATCTTGGGCCGGTGTTCTCTCTCAGGCTGTTTACAGGCAAACGTTGGGAAGCGACGAAATAACGTTATCCCCGATCGCGCTTCGACAGGCCGACCGCCAAAATGATGGAAGATTTTAATAGCGAGACCGACAGCGACTATACCAGTTACTGGAGGGACTGGGTGAGTTTCCCCAGTACTTTCTATATGTGATATTCGATTGTGGGGTGGTTGTGAAGGGAAGGGACGGCACAAGTCTATTGCAGCCCTGAGCTATGGATGGGCGGTGTTTGCTGCTTGTGAGAAGGTTTCCATGTTTGGATCGCAACCTTGAGGGGCCTTCTTCTGGAAGCTTAACACATTCCTACCCCCCACTACCCGTTTTAGGATCATCAGCTTTCTGTCTGGCGAAATGGCGATTCCCACTTCTCGCTCTGATATAGATTCGCTCTCTGATCCTGGCCCTTCTGTGCACTCTCTCCACGGGGGCTCGGAGGCGTCGCAATCGCGTTCTTGTTGCAGCTCGTTCTCTGACCCCAGCCCTGCCTTGCGCTCTCTCCGAGAGCGTTATCCATATCAAATTACGCTTCCAAGACCGAAACCTAACTGGCACACACAGTTCATCTCCTCGCGCGGCAATGAGTACTTTTGCGAAATCGACGAGGAATACCTGACCGACCGCTTCAACCTTACCGGCCTGAACACCGAAGTCCCCTACTATCAGTATGCGCTGGATCTAGTGACGGATGTCTTCGACCTCGATGCGGACGACGACCTTCGCGAACAGATTGAGAAGTCGGCGCGCCATTTGTACGGCCTGGTCCATGCTCGTTACATTGTCACCACCCGTGGTCTCGCGAAGATGGTGCGCATAGTTTTCCGTATTTGAGGTATCGCTTACTGATAGGATTGGCGCATAGGTCGACAAGTACAAGAAGGGTGATTTCGGAAAGTGCCCGCGCGTCATGTGTGAAGGCCATCCTCTCCTTCCCACCGGCCAGAACGATGTTCCAAACACGAGCACTGTCCGTCTTTACTGCTCCAAGTGCGAGGACATCTACAACCCCAAATCATCGAGACACGCTTCAATCGATGGCGCATACTTCGGTACCTCTTTCACCAGCATGCTCTTCCAGGTCTACCCTGCTCTTCTCCCGGAAAAGACCACTCGTCGCTATGAGCCTCGCATCTATGGCTTCCGAGTTCACGCTAGCGCGGCTCTTGCGCGCTGGCAGG
Organism: Aspergillus incahuasiensis; assembly: GCA_003719405.1. Classification (NCBI taxonomy): domain Eukaryota; kingdom Fungi; phylum Ascomycota; class Eurotiomycetes; order Eurotiales; family Aspergillaceae; genus Aspergillus; species Aspergillus incahuasiensis. Next base: position 730 of record RHLP01000162.1, on the reverse strand, counting down.
ATCGCTATCGCGAGGAAACCAGGAGCCGCCTTCGCGATGCCGGGGTGGAAGTGAGATATCTGGAAGATGACGAAGACGATGAGCTGGAAGATGATGACGACGAGAAAATCGATACCAAGGAGAGGGTTGTCGGTGATGGTGCCTCTGGTCGTATGGACGTTGGCAACTGAGTTTGACTTTCTACCACGATGGCTTCCGTCATTTCATAAGCATTTCAGGGATGGATGTCATCTCTTCGAACCACCTCATTTCTTTTCGTTTTCAGTGGTTGGTACCAAAGCATCAGGCGTATGGATTCTTTTCATTTTGTGCGAGTACGGCACGATCATGGGAGTTGCAGTGTTGAAAATGGCCGGTCTGTTTTCGATTTCTTCTAATGTGTACTAGTTTCATGATACCTTGTTCATGACATGGGACATACGAAATAAACGATATCTATCTGTTCAAACCGATGCCCAGTGGCAAAGGCAAATGCTTTGACTCTAGTTTTACTATCTGTCCATCAGCTAAACCCCCAGCCCCTGCAACCTCTCAATCGTGTATAAAACCCCCCTCGCAAGCTCCTCCCCTTTCTCCCACGCCTCATCATGTTTCCCCTTTATCGGCAGAAAGTGCACCTCCCTCTTCTTCTGACTGTCCCTCGCCCAACCTTCGAAAAACTTCCTCATTCCCTCACTCTGCGCAACATCACAAAGCTCATCCTCCCCGGAATGCGCAAGCACAACAGCCC
>RHLP01000161.1:0-25770 GCA_003719405.1 Aspergillus incahuasiensis | reverse complement strand
TCTTATAGTAATTTAGTAGCAGGTAAGGTACTAATAAAAAAAACTAGTAATTAAGGGTATAGTACAGGGTTATATATAAATATTTTTAATATTTTAACTAACTAACTAACCTACCAACCCTTAGAGTTTAACTTAGAGAATTTTAATATAAGTACACAACCTTTTATATTAATTCCAATATAAATATGTATACTGGCAGAAGTTCTCCTGCGCCAATATTTACCACTAAAGCAGTAGGTTTTTCGCCAGAATAAAAGCTCCCCTTTAAGGGGGGGTGTCTGCAACGCTTTGGTAGCCTTCGGCGGGAAAAATAGTAATACTGGAGGCCTTCGGCAGTATGCACCACATGACTGATCACATGACTAATCACATGACAAACTATCTATATTAGGAACGTAGTCATGTGATTATATCCAGATCATGTGATTAGCGCTCGCTACGCGAGTCCACAAGCGAGCGGCCCATTTTTACAGCTTCACATCCTAGGCCCTCAGCACCCCGACGACACGACGCCCAACCTCATTAATTCTTTCATCGGAAAAGATGGCTATCGTGCACAATAACCAGATCCAGAAGCACCGTACGTTCTTTCCTCTCTTTCGAACAACGCGACCGGAATCTTGTCAAACGACGAGGACTTGTCCAGACTCGGCTTTTCTCGATGGCTTGCTGATGGGACATCTAGATTTTCATAAGAAATGGGCGGAAAGGGTAAAAGTTCATTTCGAACAGGTAAGATGAACGATGGAGTTTCGACGAGACGAATTCTTCCGGCCGATTTGCGAACGTGAGGGACTGACTGGTTTTTTTTATGGTTTATAGGCCGGTCGCAAGCACAGCCGTCGTGAGGCCCGTCTCGCGAAGGCCGCTGCTGTTGCCCCTCGCCCCGTCGACAAGCTGCGTCCTGTTGTCCGGTGCCCTACCGTCAAGTACAACCGTCGTGTCCGTGCCGGTCGTGGTTTCACCCTTGCCGAGCTGAAGGTAAATACCACTTGCAGAACAGATTCTATCTGGGGTCGGAACGGACACTCATAAAATGAACAGGAGGCCGGTATCCCCAAGAAGCTCGCCCCCACCATCGGTATCGCCGTTGACCACCGCCGCAACAACTACTCCAAGGAGTCCCTGGTCGCCAATGTCGCCCGCCTGAAGGACTACAAGGCCCGCCTGATCGTCTTCCCCCGCAAGAGCGGTCAGTTCAAGAAGACCGACTCCTCCGCCGACGAGGTCAACGCCGCCAAGGCTGCGTTCGCCGCTGAGGGCAAGACCCAGGGCTACGCCGCCAACATTGGCGCCGTCCTGCCCATCAAGAACGTCTCCGCCGAGGAGGCCGTTACCGAGGTCAAGCGCGACGACCTGCCCAAGGGTGAGCAGGCTGCATACCGCCGACTGCGGGAGGCCCGCAGCGAGGCCCGCTACCAGGGTCAGCGCGAGAAGCGTGCTAGGGTCAAGGCTGAGGAAGAGTCTGCCGCTAAGAAATAAGCGTCGTGTACCTAACCTATTATGTGCTCAAAAATTCTCGGGTAATGATGAATCCGGTCGTCGATTTTCATATTGGGGATTCCTCTACTACCTACTAAGTCTACTGTGTGGCATGGCTTGGGATTGGCCGGCGTCCCGATCTTCCTCTTTTTTACCCATTTCCTTTTTGTTCTTCTTTACCCAGAGATAAAAAGGTGCTTCTAAACTACCCTGAATGAAATGCGAATGTCCGAATATCTTCGGTTCTTCCTGATATGACTAACTACGAGCTCTACGCGGGGCCTACGGCAATGAAGTGCTACTCGTAGACCTGGTACATGCGTTTGGCTATCACCCGTCGTTCTATTCGTACACTACGAAGCACATCATCCCATCATGCTTGAGTCAGCCCACTAGGCTTATACTTTCAGCTTTCCACTCCCAAACACAGCATCCAGTACACAATTTGTAGCTTTGACGATAGCTTGCGCATCGGAACCGCCTGCAGTCCCTGTCTGTTGCTTCGTGTTCTCACCCAAAACTGCTTGAAAGAGCTTTTTCGACTCCTGTTCCACCTTTTCGTTTGAGCTATCAATTCCAGATGCCGAGACACATATGGTTGGCGTCAGCTCGGGTTCTCCATTCCAATCATTGATGGTGAGTTCGCATGTCACAAATGCTTCAAGTGGCTCCTGCTTTGACGCGAACGGCATAGACGATCGCTCAAGATGTGGAAGCATTCGTCGTATATCGGATGTTGTAAGTTTTTCCATGTTGATCAAGTCAAAGGTTTCCGGGATTTCATGTATGCTTCGATTAGCGATCAGCTCCGGATATTGTGCCTCTATCTGAGCCCATATCTGAGCACGCGATACTAGAGCTTCCCAGTAGCGGTTGAGGCCCCAGCAAAGCCCGGAAACATCCAGCCTTCCGATAGCTGTCCCTAGCCGTTTGTTGATCCATTGCTGAAGATAATCCGGGGCCGTTCCATCAACGCTTGCTGAAAGAGATAAGACTGATTGTGTCTCCGGATTTGTCTCGTAGGAGACTCGTACTCTGTATACGTTAGGAGGAAACGGACTGGGTGCGGACAGCGTAATGTGATGTTTCTCAACGAAGGTGCCCGAGTCAGACTTTGAAATGTTATTTGATGATGCGGATATCGCCAATGGAGCTAGGGCAGTCAAATACGGGTCTGACTGTGCGCTTTGATCAAGAGCAAAAGGGTTCAGATCAGGCGACGTTTGACGTGGCTTTGATGGTCGTTTTGTGGAAAAGGGAAGTAATGTTGATATCAAGGATGAGATTGTGGTATGAGGGGTCCTCAAGTTGGCACGAGAAGGGTCCGTAGAGATTAAAAGAGAGCTTCCAGGTCAGTAATCTTGCAAGTTACTCGTCATGTAACACACACCTCAGATTGTTCAGATACGGTTCGATATTCTCCCCTTGACGATCAAGCTTGTCGCATAACCCTTCGAGTTCAGCGATGTCTTGTTTGAGAGTCTCCAGCTCAGCTGAGAGCTCTCGCTTGAGCTTTCTCTTCTTGGCTATGGATTCGGAGAAGAGAGTATCGGTTGTGGTTGCAGTTAAATTCTCCATCTCGTTGCCATATTCCACGGTCCTCAACTTCGAGGGGCTCGTCTCGAGATCCCCCGCCGCTCGCCGTTTCCCCCACTTTTCATGCTGCATACTGGGGCTGCTGCTCAATAGTCCTCTTCGTCGGCCAGGAGGTGGCTCCAAGCCCAATTGGGTCGGTGTTGGAGGTAGATCAGGTTCGTCAAAGCCGCCAGGCGGGGAATTGTCTCCATCCAGATCAGCGCCTGTTGAGCTTCCTAGTTCAAACGCCAAATGGTCCTCGGGAGTGTTTTGAGACAGTCCAATCTCTTGCGAAGTTGAGGGAGAATTAAACATAAAGTCCGAGGCGCTGATTCTTTTGGATACGCGCCTGGGGGGTGCGGCAAACGCACCCAGAACACTCGATCGTTGGCTAGCAAAAGTGAGGGAAGATTGTGATTGTTGACTTAGACTGATAGAGCCTGAAGGGCTTGCCGTCAAAGCCAAAGAGGGTCTGAGCGCTTTTCGGTCTCGCAGCCCAAAAGCCCTCGATTCGGCTTCCTTTTGTTTGTCATCCTGACCAGCACCTCGCCCGGATGTCCTTGTCGGAGATCTACTGAGGGCGCGCTCTAAGATTTCGGGATGTGATCGCGCTAAGCTTGCTTTCGTGGGCGCTTGGAAGGAAGGCCGCAGAGGAGGGGAGCGTCGTTGCGATGCATTTCTTGGTGGAGGGGGTTCCATTTGCGATGCGGTAGCGACGGTTGCTGTGGTGTTGTTTATTGTTTGCGCTCTGTGTCTAAGCAGTCATTGCTGTTGTTTATCGCAAGTGGAGTCGTGTACGCAATCAAGATTCTAAGGCGACGGTCATTATATATAGTCAGCAGCAACAGAGATGTCCAATTGTTTACGAGGTCCAGACTGATGCTGGGATGGTAGAGAGCACCCAATCACGTGGCTCTGCAGGTGGCGGGAGTGTTTGTGCGGTTTGCTTGAGCCTCGGAGCAAGACCGTTTTCCTGGAGACTGGCGATGACGATATCCTTCTTCCCTACTCTCGGTTTCCCGACATCACGTCCTCGTTGAGCACCATGGAGGGCCAGGCACTGGCCGCTGTCCGACACTCGCTCTTTCGGTCATTTACGTCTTCGGCGCTTTCAAATCTTAGAAACTCCCTTGCTCAGAACATTAGACGCCACCGCCGCATTCCATTTCCGCGGCGGCTCTCACACCACAATGACAACCTAAACTCGAACCGCTCAAAATCTCAAGCCTATCCACTCTCCGGATACTATTCCGATATTCTCTCAGCTCGCTCTTCGCGTCGGGGTCAAGCCACTACCTCTCCCTCAGCGCCGGAACAGAAGCCAGAAGCACCGCCTGTCGACGCAAAGCAGCTGCCGGAGTCGCCAGAGGAAAAGATGGCGATTGTCTTTGGGACTCGACTAGCTGGTCCCGGTCGATCCTCCCGCTACAATTCGGGTTCAAATGCTGCATGGAAGACTTTGAACGGGGTGCCTATCCCGCCAAGACCCGAAGAGCCGGATAACTGCTGCATGAGCGGCTGTGTACATTGTGTGTGGGATGATTATCGAGATGAGATGGAAGAATGGGCTGCTTTGCTGACACAGGCAAAAGCTAAGGGTGGCACGTCGAAGTCACCGAAGGTGGTTCCAACTGCAATACCCAAAACACCGGTTGACGCGGCGGCCGGTACGAGCATAGATGATGACGGCGGTGGTAGTGAGACGAGTTGGTCGATGTCTGGTTCTGCAGATGATTTGTTCGCGGATATTCCTGTCGGTATCCGGGAGTTTATGAAGACGGAAAAGAGGCTGAAACAGATCCATCGGGAGGAGAGCCATACTTGAGTTCCCGTGGAATTCGGGTCAACGCCTTATCATTAAAAGATATCCATGCTTCTCAATTGTACATAAGCCACAGATAGATCTAGAAATGTGTATTTAGAGTCATACTATGATGTGGTGCGTCACCTGAAGCATCCATTCTAACCGCACATGTTCAACCCGCAAATGATGACCTCACACAAACCCTAATCCTACCACGTTTAGGTCGCCATGTGCATAGCTCCATGCACCATCAAGTCCCGCTTCAACGTCCCGATCAACTGTACAGAGTGGTCTGCATACATTCTGAGGCTCGGCTTATCACTATACTCACGGCTTCCCAGTTGCACTTCAGTATCATCGTCGAATCCAGAGTACGGAGTGAATATCACAGTTGCTTCATCGCAAATGGAGCATGCAATTTATATGTCATTGTCTTATACAGGATCTCTATCCCAACCGTCTTGACTGAAAACTAATCAAGAGGTCTTTTATCTGAGGAACAGGATGAGACGACGCTTACCATAGCGCCTTTCAACATCCCCGCCGCTTTAGTCTCATCACGCTTAGCCAAGTATATCAGTCAGCCCTTCCTTGTAATGCGCGCGAATTGTCTGGTCGTCGGTTTCTGGCAATCCACATGTGCATAATTTCGCCAGACTCGAAGAGATCTATAGCCAACATATATATTTCCAGAGTGGCCGACTACTGCTGGCCCTTAGTCCGTGGATGGGTAGTCCGGCCAGCTTGGGGACTCTCTGGCACATCATGTGCTTGATAAATTCAGCATATAACAAGTGGGATACATTTGAGAACGATAAAAGCCGTGGCGTTGCCGTATAAAGTATTTGCCGTTGGTTCGAGACTTCGTGCCTGATTGTTGGCTGTTCATTGAATTTTCCTTAGTTGATGATCGTGGTTAGATTGGCATCAGTCATATTTTGTCTGATGGTATCAATACAATTTAAGCAGTCTCGAGTACTTTGAGGCTCTCTGTTCACCAGATGGAAGTTGGTTTATCCTCTGGCGATGACGTTCCGCGATATGTTCCGCGTAGGGCTACGGCGGACGGTAGCCACCGTTTTAGTCGTTGAAAAAGACAAGATCATCTCCAAGCGCATCCGCTAGTAGCAAGCTGTTTCCCCCGAACCTCAACCAAGTTTGAAAGTCGGAGATCATTCTTTGCTCTCTTTCACCCTCTTGATATTCCCATACCCCTTTCCTCTCTTTTTACTCTTTCACCCCCTTCCGCCATGTTCAACCTTGTCCGCAGCCGGCCAGTTGCGGCCCTCAGAGCTGCCACGGTACGATCCTTCTGCAGTACTAGATCTATCGCTTGACGTACGGCCTATTGACATGCTTGCTCCCACATATAGGGCTCATCTTCGCGCCTTGCCCAGCAACAAAGGAACCTCTCCATTCATGAATACCTTTCCGCCAACCTGCTCAAATCAGTACGTGGACCGTCAACATCGATCGCGCCTTAGCTCGGCGGCCTTGCTGATCATATCTTCCAGTACGGCGTGGGCGTGCCAAAGGGTGAAGTTGCTCGATCGGGGGAGGAGGCCGAGAAGGTCGCCAAGTCACTCGGTACCTACATATCAAGCCCTTGGGAGTTACGATGTGCTAACATGCGCGTTTCGCAGGCAACGATGACATGGTTATCAAGGCCCAGGTCCTCGCTGGTGGCCGTGGTAAGGGTCACTTTGACAATGGTCTCAAGGGTGGTGTGCGCGTGATTTACTCGTGAGTCTATTTTCGAGCTATCCCAGCTTCTTCTAAGTTCTTTTCCAGCCCCACCGAGGCCAAGATGTTCGCCGGCCAGATGATCGGACAAAAGCTCATCACGAAGCAAACTGGCGCCGCCGGTCGCCTTTGTAACTCCGTTTTCATTGTCGAGCGCAAGTTCGCTCGTCGTGAGTTCTACCTTGCTGTTCTCATGGACCGCGCAACCCAGGGCCCTGTCATCGTCGCATCGTCGCAGGGCGGTATGGATATCGAGGCCGTTGCCAAGGAGAACCCCGAGGCCATCATTACGACTCCTATTGATATCCATGTTGGTGTGACGGACGCCATCGCCACCAAGATCGCACAAGAGCTCGGCTTCTCTGAGCAGTGCGTCGACGACGCCAGAAAGACCATTCAGAACCTCTACAAGGCGTTCATGGAGACTGACGCTACTCAGATTGAGATCAATCCTCTGTCTGAGACTTCCGACCACCAGGTTCTGGCCATGGACGCCAAGCTGGGCTTCGACGACAACGCCGAATTCCGCCAGAAGGAGATCTTCTCTTGGAGGGACACAACACAGGAGGACGCTGATGAGGTCAAGGCAGCTGAGTACGTTCTTCGCTCTTACCCAGTATTGGCGAAGCCCTAACATCTACCACAGGCACGGCCTGAACTTCATCAAGCTTGATGGAGACATTGGTTGCTTGGGTACGTGGACAAAGTGTAATCTTTGTTTTTGTGAAACTAACCAACCGTTTAGTCAATGGTGCTGGTCTCGCCATGGCCACCATGGATATCATCAAACTCAACGGTGGCAGCCCTGCTAACTTCCTTGACGTTGGTGGTGGTGCCACCCCCGCTGCTATCAAGTCCGCTTTCGAGCTCATCACAAGCGACCCTAAGGTGTCGGCCATCTTCGTCAACATCTTCGGTGGTATCGTCCGCTGCGATGCCATCGCGCAGGGCCTGATCAATGTTGTGCAGGACATGGGTCTGCGCACTCCTATCATTGCCCGGTTGCAGGGTACCAACATGGAGCAGGCTCACAAGCTGGTATGTCTAACGCCTCGCGTTCATCGGCCATAACTAATCTCTACAGATCAACGAATCTGGCCTTAAGATCTTCTCAATCGAAGACCTCCAGAGTGCTGCGGAGAAGTCCGTTCAGTTCTCCAAGGTTGTTAAGATGGCCCGCGAAATTGATGTGGGCGTTGAATTTACTCTTGGTATCTAAGCTCCGTTCGAATCTTTTTTGACCATCCAGTGCCTCCTTGTTCGTTTCTTTTTCTCTGGTGAACCAACTTTTCGCTGAATCGATTTGGAAAGGATGAGCGAAGGAGGGGTGGTATGTTGTAATTGCCAGATGTGACGCTAACAAACTCCTACTGCCCACAGACTAGTCGGTCCAAGTATAAGTGGACAGGATAGGTCTAAAGGAGAAGGTGTTCTTTTTTTTTTTTGGAGGAATGGATCAGGGGAACCTGTAATAGAGAGCATTCAAGTTATTTTGTACATCCTTCTTTTGTTGGTTAGTTTCCTATTGTCAACCTTTTCGATCCTAAGCTCAGTATTCTTTCTACATACAAGTCGAGTCGCCCGTCGTGGGGTCTTTTTCCACACCGCGGCCGCGTCACCTACAACTACGACCACCCAATACCAGTTACATCCCATTATCATCATATCTTCTTACATTTATCTGGGAACTTGCTAGTTTCATGTCATGGAACCGAATGTACGGGAAATTGTCGCTTCCTTCAAGCAGCTGGGTACAAATTCAGCTCGACGTGCCGTTTATCACCAGATCATAGACCAGCTAGGCCCCCATGAATGGAGAGACATGAAGAAGCGTATCAATGAGCGATCTTTCCAGAAGGACATCCTCGGCTCACTACCCCTAGAAGTCGCAGTGAATATTGTCCAATACCTCGGCTTGAGAGACGTACATCAGCACAGGAGGGTTTCGAGAAGATGGTACGATCTCCTATCTTCAAAGCCGGCCTGCAGTGTCCTATTCTGCATGTACACTGGAGGTGTCCTTGGCGATGATTTTAAGGCTATATTTGCCCGCTACTCAAGCCAAAGGTTTCGTCTAGAGCTAGGGCTTCCCCTGGCACAGACACAGTTGAACACGCACTTTGGGCAATCTCAAAGGCCATATATTCTTGATTACTCAAATGGCAGTCTCGCCTGGTTGGATGATGACAGAACGACCATTATAGTTCATGAGATATACTCCCAGACATCACGGTGTTTCTGTACAGCAAATCGCGAGAAGTTTGAAAGATTGTGCATCTCTGAGAAGATGGTGGTCGTGATCACTATTCGTGGGTCAGTTTGTCTTGTCCCTTTCTGCTTCCATCCACAACTTGACATCTTGCAGGTGCTGTCATGCATGGGATCTTCAGACGGGAGAGATGTATACTATCCGTCTGCCTAACGCCAACATATCTAAGATTTTTATTGGCGGCTTTAGGCTCGCTCTGTACTTCAAAGATCTTAGCATGGACGGCCAGGATGGTGGTCTTATCATGCATTTTGAAATGCAGCCAGGAAGCTACAACCCCCATACTATCCACCAAGTACAAGAGCTAGCACTGGTGGGCTTGAATCTCACCACAAGATACCTGACAACGATCTGTCTTGAGTATCCGAGTGCAGAGCATGCTCATCTACGTGTTGTGGAATATGAACTTCATGGGGATGGAGATGTCTCAGAAGTACGCTCTTATTCGCTGCCGCTGCCAATGTTCAAGGAAATGACATGTTCAAGTGTTGACATGAGTGCCCGGAAAAACATGGGAATGCTTTACGTGCCGTCTCCTAACTCTCAACCTGGATATCTGCCAATGACTTATGATCCCCAAACGGAACAAGTCTGTGTGTACCCGCTGCTACCCGAAGACGAACTAACACGGCCTCCATGGATTATCAACGTTGATAATGGCCTCGTCTACTGGGTCAGGGAATGTAATGGTGGGCAAAGGAGCATTTGGATTTCTAATCCATACGCTGAGACGCCTCTCTATGAGAGCCTTGATCTCCATCTATCAAGGAGGACTTCAGATGATGGAGCATCTAGGGTCAATCATGTTCGTGCGTTAACAGGTGATTCTCAATTTATAACTGTGGTTGATGATTTGGGAACGCTATTATGGTCTTTTAAGGACCCAAATCAGCTAGGTACTTATGGATAATGCTGGCCTCAATGAGACAGCTCTTGCCTACATATGATCAAGTTCCACCTGTCTTAACATCGACGATAGAGGCCATGGCCGTATAAAACGGCTAGTAGGACAAGCAGCCCTGGATATCTGGAATGTCTATATGTAGGCCTGGGAGTGTCTGAGACTAATAAATTTGCAATAAATAATTATTTTATTATTAACATATGTACTTGTTGTGGGTGCATAATGTATGGCTATTATTCACTTCCGCTCACAGAAATGTGGGTGGACGGTATACTTTGGGATGAGCAGAATATATTTTGGAGCCAACAACTTTTCCAACCCCCATTTGTCCCCCTTCAACAGATTGCACAGTGCATTGAACCTGATCATCCATATTTCCAACCTCATCTACTACATGACTGAAACACAATACATGATTGTTGGCCCCCGAAACGTTCCTTGCTAAACTTGAGGCCTTTCAAAACTGAATACACACACCGGGGTATCGGGGCAATAGTTCCTAGCAGTTTTCCTGCAGATCGATCCCCATAAGCTTCAAGCCTTCTTCTAGTGCCTACGGAGGACTGCCCACACGGTCGACTTGTTGATCTGCCTTTTCTGTTTCCTCCCAGCACAGCCTTGTCGCGCCTCGTGCCCCAGCAGCAGCCACACCGACCAGACCACGTCTGAGAACGGAAACCCAGATATTGGCCCTATATGAGACAATTCTTCAGAAGAATAGGAAACGCATCTCATTGGCGAGGCGGCTGACAGACTGGAACCCATTTTGCGGTAGTTTCTCATTGAACTCGCCATGACTCGGGAAGCAGAAGCGGAGACACTAGACTGCTTGCTCTGCTTGGCCCAGTATTATTACTAGTATCAGCTCTGTTGACGGAGAGCTTCTCCTCACTTTTGCTGCTTCTCGCCCTGGCCGCTATTATTATCCCGTGTGTTCTCCTCTACTTCCGTGTTCTCCTATTTCCACGTTTGATCCTGACCTCCGTGACAGCTCCCAGGTCTAGAGAGAGAAAAAAAATTTCGCTGTCGTGTTCTAGGTTCCCGTCCCCGCCTGCGGCGTGCGGCCGCTGTCGCCCATTACCCCCTGTTCCGCCGCGCGACATGAACAGTTTCGCTGATTTTCCATCGCGAAATCCCGTCGCCTCCGGTGCTACAGATGCGCCGGGCAGGATACGGAAGCTCGCTGTTCTCTCGTCATCTGTCCCGTCCGGCACATTGACGAGCGAACCGATGGAGGTCACTCCGCCTCCTTCGGCCGCCACTAAAGGCGCCCATCACAGTACCCCCGATAGTGATCGAGCGGGCGCAAACACCCTTACGACATCTAATGGCTCTCCGGACCCTGCAAACCCGAATAACCATGCGATGCACGGCCAGGCCATCGGGGCTGCTGCGGCAGCCCAACAACCTAAGGTGGTGCAGACAGCTTTTATCCATAAGCTTTATAAGTATGTCCCGCATGGCCAGCAAGTCGGGAATACTGCTGATGCTTCCATAGCATGCTGGAGGATCAAAGCATCCAGCATTTGATATCATGGTCCAGCTCCCATGACAGTTTTGTCATGTCACCTACTTCGGATTTCTCCAAAGTCCTCGCGTCCGTCATTTGCTCTCACCTGGTCTGCTCTGCAGTCGCTAATTACCTCCGTAGTCAATACTTCAAACATACCAACATTTCATCATTTGTGCGGCAATTGAACATGTATGGTTTCCACAAAGGTATGCCGCTTCCTAGCCGCAAAGCCGCCTTTGCTAATCGCAATAGTGAGCGATGTCTTCCATACAGGATCTCCGGATTCTGCGCTCTGGGAATTCAAGCACGGCAACGGGAGTTTCAAGCGTGGTGACCTAGTTGGGTTGCGAGAAATCAAACGACGTGCGTCGCGCCATGCCTTGATCCATCGAGATTCGTTCCCTAGCCATAAGACTGCTGCTTCTCAACCCGGGACTCCAGCGGAGCCTGCTCCTGATGCCACCGACGCACGGTTAATACAATTGGAACATATGCTTTTCGATATGCATAATCGCCTCAGCCGGGCCGAAGAGGGAAACGCGACCTTGAATGCTAGGTGTCAGTCTATGGCGGAGAGTATCACCAGGTGTCACCACGTAAGCTACTTGATTGCAAAGTTGATATCCTGCTAATTTTTCCAGTGGAGCTATTCACTATCCCGATTCTTGCAAGGAATGATACCTGACCGCGAAAGCTATCTATACCGAGATGGTATGCCAACTTTTCGATAATGAGTCTGATACTGATGTATAACAGTGACCAACATGCAAGCAGAATTAGAGAAACATCTAGACATCGTTCGGGCCCTTGAACATCCAGATTCCAGATTGTTGCACATACCCAGCGTCGCAGTCGATCCAGGTCCCCCATTATCACCCCGACAAATGCCACAAGATGATAGCCGACGACCATCTTTCGTATCCGCAAATATGATTCGACCGCCGGTACCCCCTCATCTAACTGCGTCGCCCCGTCGTTACGGCTCAATTGGCGCAGCCAACTCCCCTCCCAACTATAGCCGTCCCCAGGTCCCATCTATAGTTACTCCGCAGCCACCAGTTCCTCATCCTCTCTCAACCGCATCATCGCCGCCAGGTCCCAATCTTGCGCGCCGACATACTTCGGCAGACATTCGCCAACTTGGTTGGCCGCCACCAGGCATATCTCCATTTCCTCCGAACCAGCCATCATCGCAGGGACCATCCCCTTGGTCCCCATCACCACTTCGCACGCCAACCTCGAGCGATCAGCAAGTACGGGATGTATTAGCCCAGTATGAAATGGGAGCGCCGCGCCGCTTCCAACAGGACATTTCGCGACATGCCACTCCCCCAATGAATTCCGACCAACAGGGACCTACAGAAAATGGTTGGGCATTTGGTGGGCCCAGATTTCCTCGGCACGAGTCTTCATTGCCTGCAACCCGCCGATCTAGCATGGCAAGCAACGTGCATTCTCTGCTTAACCCTGCCGACACCGCCGAAAGACCCGACGAGGATCAACATGCGGCAGATGATCGAAAACGGAAGCGACTTGAGTAGGTATTACTCTGTATTTGATCCATAAGGGGATATATCTATTGGCGCAATATTTTTTGAGGCGAAAAGAACGAGATACAAAGTCATTATTATACTTATTATACTACACATTCTGGAGCGCGGCATTTTGAATGAGCTTGGTCTTGTACAATCTCTGGGCGTGGACTTTTGGATACCAAGGTTATGCTCAGGAGAGCTATCTCATTACTATATTCTTACCTGAACCCTTTTCCTTTCTTTCATCTTGCAGGCATGGTATAGTGACGTTTTTGAGTTAAACGCTCAGACATCTCTATGTATGCTGCATTGTCTCGCCAAATTTGGCTTTATAGAGCTTATTCCCCGCATTGGCTTCGACTGTCTCACAGAAGGGAGGTTGGGCGTTGACGCGCTTTTGGTCTCTCGTATCTTGCTTGAGTTGACACGTACACTGACAGCACTGGCAGTCTCGGAGATCTGTGGATAAGCGATCGCATTGGGGTATTTTGGAAGATTTTTCAAGTGTCCGGATAATGGCGCTCATCGCTTCTTCCTCTTCTTTGACCGCTCAGCCAGGATTTCATCCAGAAAACTCGTAGCTTTTTTCCTCCCCTTTGACTTTGGTCCCTGTGAGCTGGCCGTCTTACTTTCATCTGGTTCCTCAGTATCCTCGTTTTTCAATTCGCCATCCGCATCCTCCGTTTGAGTCGTAGGCTCAGCACCCCCCCCAGCCTTCCTCTTTCTCGACGATGTCCTTTTGCCAATTGCTGCCGCACGGCCTTCGTCATCATCATCTTCATCCTCATCTTGCTGACCTCCAGAACTCTGCTGGCCCTTCGAGACAGTGTTCATTGTCGCGGCAGACTCTGCAACACCCTTCCGCGCCTTCTCCTTCTCAGCCATAACCTTCTTGTAATTTCTCCCGAGAAGCTGCCTTCGCAATGCATCGTTTGAATCAAGCCCCCTGCGATTCCAGCTTCCATCTGCAGCCTTCGACGGCAGGGGCGCTCCGACACCTAGTCTGCATTTGATGTTAGTCAGCCAGCAGCAAGGTGAGATTTTGGAGTTATTAGCGCGACGCACGTCTCAGGCACAGCTGTGAAGATCTCCTCCTCTTCCCGTTGTAAGTCGGCGTCGGTTTTCGCATTGCTTTCGTCTGTTGCGGGTGCTGCGGGTAGCCATGATGCGACGAGGCGCTGACTGCGGGCGAGGGCAATATTGGCTTTGTTGAGGATGATGTCTGTGTCGGCTTTTGAGAGCGACATATTGTTCGTCTCTTTTTTTTGCCCGAGGGTGTTGAATGAGGCTCTAAGGGCTTAATTTATCTCTTGATGAAGTCTTGGCGGGCCGGAATGGAAGAAATATTATCAGTTATCAATTCTAATACCGAGTACCTAGAAATAAATGTTGAGCCCTATTCCTCCGTGAGTGATTGTAATAATGGTATGTGATCTAGAATAATATATTTATAGCGGAGTCATGTCCATCGCATCTAGATATTAGGCGACAGTAAATCGTACTTAACACAATTCTCCACACTCTCGATGCTCGCCCTAAGTAAGCCACGGGCTTCTAGACCGACCCAGACACGAAGCATCGAGGTGTCGCCCGACCGTATAGTCTTTAAGAAAGTGGCGTTGGAACCGAGTTTCCGCAAGATGGGAAGGGCACTGGGAAAAGTGTCAATATACGAAAGGATTCTGAGCGGGTGGCAGCTCGAGAATTTTGAGCAGCAAGGCAGGGAATATCAACGCTAACCTCTTAAAGAGATCCAGATCAGGATCCATGCTCCGGCCGATGCCCTCGAGTAGGAGGATGGATATGACGACGTTGACGAAGTCCCCTTCTAGACGAACATGATGGCGCCGGACCATGGATAGCACTTCGCTGAGGACGTCACCTATCTTGATATTTCCTAGCGCAAATGTCCGTGACTTGACGCCGAGGACGAGGTGTTGCATTCTAAGAGCGAAGATATCTGGATCAATAACTTCTTCCGGTTGGCGACACCGCTCAACCATGAGTTGGCCCGCGCGGTGGCCATCGAATTCAGCCACGGCTCGGAACAGGGCTAGGAAGTTCGCACGATTGGTCTCACTGAGCTGTGTCACTAAACCTGTGTCAATGAAAATGAGTTGTGGCCGATAACCCTCTGCGCTAAGCTCGTTTAGAGCCTTTTCCCATTCGTGCGGGTTATCTGCATGTGGCCGTAATCGTGCAAGTACGGCGTCCGCCACATCAACCTCTTTTGTGGTCGGCGCTTCGTCCGCGCGGCTCTTCTTTCGAAGGGACAGATCAAGCTCGCTAGGTTGATAGAAACGGACCATGATGTTTCCTGGATGTAGATCCGCATGCACAAAATTATCAAGTAAGAGCATATGCAGGAAGGCATCTAAGCCTTCGTTCGCGATTTCATGCTGGTAAACCCCGCCTCCCTTTTCTAAGAACGTCGACAGAGGTATCCCCTGTGCAAACTCCTCGATAAGAACCTCGCGGGTGCTATAATCCAGATACGGGTATGGGAACCAGGCTGTGGTACGGGATCTGAACTTTTCGCGGAAGATTTTGAGGTTTGTGGCCTCAATTCGAAGATCAAGCTGTAGTTTCATCATCTCTCCAAATTGAGCTACCTCATCAGGGAAGGATAGCCATTGCATGGTTGGGATTGCATTGATCAAAGATGCAAAAAAGTACATGATGCGCAGGTCTCTGCGAATCAGGCGCTCAACGCGGGGATGTAGTACTTTGACTGCAACGTAGGATGATGGGACTCGGCGGGGGCTACTCTTCACCAAGACGTCGACGTTCTTTCTGAATTTGGCCCCTGGGTTTTGGGGCTCAGAAGTAAGCTGATTGTCCGCAAGATTGGCAAGATTTGACTTGAGTTTCGCCTTGTAGACCTGTGCGATGGCACCAACTCCTAGAGGCTTCTCATAGAATTCCTCAAATATATCCTCAAATGGCATTCCGTTAAACGCTTTTTTTATTATGCGCTTGGTCTCTTGTAATGAATGGGCAGGAGCATGTGAGTGCAATGATGACATGGTGTTGCACATTTGTGGAGGGAATATATCAGTGCGCGATGCGGCCCATTGCCCAAGCTAAGAGAACATATCAGGTAAATGCTTTCGAAACCAGAATTTGAACGAGTCTACCTTGATGAAAGCCGGACCCGCGCGCTCCATTGCCCTGACAAGGAAGCTGTACCACCACAAGGTACCTGTTCGAGCCCCGTTCTGTTCTTCGATTCGTCTTCCGATCCATATCGCAGGCACCGTTAAGATGACCGGTAGGAAGATAACGACGAGGTGGAGAAATCGGAAGCCCGTCGCTATGGTGTCATAGACATAATATACCCAACAAGCCAAACCAGGGCCCCCGAGACCTATTCGTTCCTCTGTCTTCTCGAGGATATCGTCTCTGATTTCCTGACGCGAAGCCTCCAGCATCAGTTTTTCTCCGGTTATGTCATCATCCTTTGTGTCCGCCAGTTTCACGAAAGCGGCAGGGGCAAGTGCTGCGCATAAAATCCTTCCACTTTGCGGAGGACCCTTTTGGCGACCTTGAGAAGAACGATAGAAACATGGCGGTCGTGGGAAGCGGCGGAACGGGGGCGGAGGGCTGGCGAATAGCTGTGGAATTCTACCACATGCCGAGCGGGTGCCGCGAAACTGGAGGAATATCCTCATATTCTCACATGTCAAGCATGAATTGCCATGGGGAAACGAGTAGGCAGGCAATGTAAGTAGATACTACGTATAGAGGTGGTGATCGGAGTATCTGCGGAATGTTGGAGGGAGACAAGATGAAGAAGCTCTCCGCGGGTGGATTCCAGACTCGCATGTGCTGCCGACGTCATCTGTCATCAATCAATCACTCCAGCTTCAGCCAAGTCTTCGCGTCCACGCCGCGTTGCTGGTCACGCCTCAGATCTGCTTCGCCTAGCCTTTTAAGCACCTTTGGCAAGCCCGGGAGTTGCTCATCAAACTTCTAGCTGGCGCTGCTCGTCCCTTCCCGCAAGCGGATTCCTAGATGAAGCATTGTCACTGCTGTCACTGCTGTCACTGCTTCGCATCATGACCAGCTTGAATTCAGCAGACCACCAATCAATGCATATCCCGAAGCTTCTTCTGGTATCCAATGCCAATCTGATGGCTCTGTACCGTATACGACAAGCCGTCTTTGCAACTCTGGAGACATCGGAATAGGCTATGGCGGCCCATAGTGTCACTCACTCCTGGACTGGCGTGATTATCTGGTGTACTGCCAGCTAAATGTGTATGCTATCACTCTTTATGCATGTCAGCTTCCCAGTTATTCTGCTTCTTGAGCTCGGTTGGCTTTCCTTGCCCGGCCATGGAAGTGCCCCTCCTTTTTAATACATCTTTTCGCAGAGCCCTAAGCACTTCCGTAAAAAGAAATAAGCGGATGATCTGCTACTTAACGGTGAGCTTTTCGTTTTGGTTTATATCGCAGACCGGACGAGAACGTCAGCACGCTGATGGTATGGATTGATGGTGATATCGTGTTCTTTAGAGACCATACAATGCCCACGATGTTAAGACCCAAGCTAGAACGACCTGACTCGCTCATCGTGCTAACAAACATTATCAATGAGGGCGCTGCTCGACATGTGCATAGCCACCCATCGATTGCTCTCCCTTATCTTCCTGAGCTACAATAAGCACAATCTGTGGGTCGCAACAGTTGCCACTCAGAGTTATCCCGCTGGAAATAGACCTGCGGAATCAAAGGCTCATTCGGGGTCATCGCCACCTTTAGCTAACCATCGCTGGCGGCCCAACGATGACGAGAAATTTAATCGCACAGTGCTTGACATGCTGATCTACTCGGACCATGGCTTGAACACGGACGACCGCGCTGCCAAAGCTCAGAATAATTACTCTTTTCTACGAAGACGTCATAATAGATGGAAAGGACTAGTTGCACAGTACATCCCGGGCTATGGCTCACAGGGCCTTGAGCACACAGAAGTGCTCTAGCGGCATTGGTCTTGATCGCGAGAGATGGTCTGTCCGGGGACGCCATGGATGTGATGGAAAAGCTTCCTTTGAACTTGTATCACCGCAGTATCAGATGCCCCAAATTGGCCTAACTCTCCAAAAGCACGTTCTGCAGAAGCATCCCAGCACTGGTCATTTCATCGATCTTCGGTACCAATACTCCACTGGAAAAATGTTGCCTAATCTGCCCATCTCGTGATGCCGTAGTGAGGTTTAATAATCTTGGACGACGCACTGGTAAAGATCAACATGGCATGGCGTCATCTTGCGCCGGACCATGACCAAGTCTCTTCGTCCAGTTTCGGACTCATACGGAGTATGTACAAGTCATTAGAACTCCTGATAGTCTACGGACAACTCCAGATGTACCCCGGGTAACCCCAGTTCTCCATAAGAGACGTGCGATTTGCTCCTATGCGGGTGGATCCTGTCTCGCTGTGCCGTTCAATCCGATCCAGCCGAGTCCCGAGTGCGGGCGTACGTTCAATCCCGACCCGACGGCCACGTCTTGTTGATATTTTCTTCTTAGAGGAAAGCGAATTACGGTTAGCTATACCTTGCGTGCTGTGAATGGGACCGGATTTCTGTTCCTGGTTGCTGGCAAGAAGAACAGCTCTTGATAAGACTGATTCGGTTGAGGGTTGATCAGCCAGGATATCTGCTTTCTGGCTTGGCGGCTGCGATCAATTTCCTGTTCCGAGTACAAATTGTTCATCTTCAAGGACGAGAGGAAGAGAAGAAAATGTGGGCACGGCCGTCAAAAGCATATGACCATGCATCTTGAACTCCCCCTGCCTCCCAGGCACCTAAGATCTCCTGGTGACGAGGGTTACCGTACGCCGACAATCGAGGACGCAGAAAAGGTCTTGCCAAGGACACTGTCAGAGGGCAATGCAGTCCTTCAGACCACGGCTTCTCGGGTGCGTGAGGCTCATTCCTCGGCCTTGGAGTCTACGAATGAATCATATCATCGCGCGTACAGTGCCGGCCACATGTCTCTAGCCAGAACAATATCTGAGTCCACCGGCGGGAAACTCAACTGGAAGAAGCGAGTTCGACACTTTACTTGGGCGTTCTTCACTCTGACGATGGCCACAGGTGGCATTGCCAATGTTATATATACCAGTACGCTTCCGAGCCCTTATCCCATACAGTCGCTGATCAGCAGACAGTTCCTTATAGATTTCGAGGCTTGGATACCATTGGGATTATCTTTTTCCTCCTGAACATAGTCTTCTATCTCGTAATTTGGGCTATACTGCTTACTCGGTTCTACTTATTCCCGTATACGTTCAAAGCATCTCTCTTGCATCCCACGGAGTCACTGTTTGTTCCAGCGTCGGTAGTCTCGTTTGGGACCATCTTGATCAATGTCTCGCAATATGGCACTGATGATGCTGGTTCATGGCTTACGGACGCGGTCCATATCTTGTTTTGGATTGATGCTACTCTGGCTATCATTTCGTCCGCTGGGATCTATCTTCTTTTGTATGGAATAGTTCCTGTCTTGCTATCCTTGCTAACCCCCGTAGGTGGTCAACGCAGACATTCACCATAGCACAGATGACGCCCATCTGGATCTTCCCGGCCTATCCATTACTGATAATCGGACCACATGCGGGGCTACTAAGTGCCAAGTTGGAACCCTCTCGGGCATTGCCCATCATTGTTGGTGGCACCACTATTCAGGGTGTGGGCTTTCTGGTTTCGCTCATGGTTTATTCGGCCTTCATCTACCGACTGATGTCCCAGAAGCTACCGCGGGAGAACATACGTCCTGGAATGTTTGTCTCTGTTGGGCCGAGCGCATTTACTGTAGCTGGTCTCGTGAATATGGCTGCTCAGGCTGATCGTGTTTTCCCGGATGATTTCATGGGCGACGGGGCCTTGGCTGCGAATGTACTAAGGATTGTGGTCAATTTTGCTTCCCTGTGGCTATGGGGGTGAGTAACTATCCTGTCTAACGGTCCAACTATGGCTGACACTTCTAGCCTGGCAATATTCTTCTTCTTCATCGCTAGCTTTGCGCACTTATCGGCTATCGGTCCTGGCCGGATGATCTTCACAATGGGCTGGTTCTCGTTTGTCTTTCCCAACACTGCTTTGATCACCTCGACCTTTGCCGTGGGAAATGCGTTTTCCTGCAAGCCGATTCTGGTCATCGGATGCGTCATGGTTATTCCTCTTATAATGATGTGGACCTTTGTTGTGTATATGATGATCCGCGCTATCATCATTCGTCATATTCTCTGGCCGCAAAAGGGAGAAGATAAAGACGAAGGAGGATTTGAGATCAATGATATTAGGCCTGGCACGCTCGGAGAAGAACTCCCAGCGGCGTAGGAGGCCGCGCGCTGAATGACGCATAGGTATGAATGAATGCTGCTGGTTGATTGGATGTATTAGCTTGGAACCTGTATAGACCCTGCTTTCGGAAAGCATAAAGTAAGCCTAGATGGCTTCATGGATCCAAGTTTCAATGTTGCACCCAGCCATCCTATCCTAGACGCAACGGCTGGCGTCGGCAAGCTCCGATGGCAGGGCTCACGGGCTCCACTGCAAGGTTGGAACGGTCCAATCCATGCTGCGCGTGCCACATGGATCCTTATCCATCCTGGGCGCGATAGCTAAGTTTTTTTTCTTACCCCTCGGATTTTTTGTTGGATATATTCAGATTTCTCTCTCGTCTGCTCTAGTCTAAATCTGTCGCTTGTTTGCGAGTGCTCAGCTTCACGCACGCTTCTTATCAATCTCTGATTCTTATCGCGCGATCTACGGACGCCTCCACTTATCGCCAACATGCCTCAAAAAGTATATGTCACGTACAACCAGGTATGACTCGATGAACATCCGACTTTGCGCACTCGATCAGAAACACGCATCTTGTCTTGCGCAAATGAGTGGACTAACCATGCCGTAGGTGCACAAGCTGTGCCAGACCTCCGCGAACGAGATTCTCAACACATTCCAACCCAACTTGATGATCGCCATCGGCGGTGGTGGTTACGTCCCTGCTCGCATACTTCGGTAAGATAACCAACGCGAAGCTACGAGAACCAACTGACCAAGTCTCAGCTCATTCCTCAAGCGCACCGGCGACCCCAACATCCCGATCCAGGCTATCGGTCTTTCGCTCTACGAGGATCTTGGCCGCGGCGATCCCGAGGAGGTTCCCGGCACAAAGGTCACCCGCACACAATGGTTGGATCTGAGCTCTCTGGAAATGGCCAACTTGATTGGCAAGAACATTCTCATCGTCGACGAGGTTGATGACACGCGGACAACCCTAGAATATGCTGTTCGTGAGCTGCAGAAGGATGTCGAGCTTGCGCAGAAGCAGCTGGGTCGTGAGGGCGAGAAGACAAACTTCTTCGTGTTTGTGCTGCACGTATGTCATTGCTGGGGTTGTCGTATCAATCCGCGATGCTGACAGCTTGATTAGAACAAGGACAAGTCGAAGAAGGGCCAACTGCCTGCGGATATGATGGAGTCGGGCCGGTACCACGCTTCTGTCACCACCGAGGATGTCTGGATTTGCTACCCTTGGGAAGCCAAGTACGACCCTATTTCTCTGACTACGAAAGAAAAAACACTAACCTATACTCTACTAGGGATATCGATGAGCACGATGCGCTCGCTAAGGCGAACCCCCTTGTTTAAAAAGATAGTGAACCAACAGCCTTTATTCCCGCTATCCCCTCCCCCTTGGATCTCGAAATGCAGCACCGTCAAAACTCTTGCCCGGCTGGTAGAACGGTATGCGAGGAGTCGACGATATTAGACGTCATTTGCGGCCGGTGTTTTTGATGGTCCTTGATAGATAAAAGCAATCACTCAACAGATCTCGCTCAGCGACTTGTCTTTTTACAAGAGACTAGACAATCTTGCTCGCTGTTTGCTTTTTTGAAACTATTTCAGCTTTTTATGAGTCCCACGTCTAGGCATAATGCCACCAAATGAAACCCCCTCCGCGGTTTGCGGAGATTTTGCAAGCATTCCATATCATTTATAGTAAATCTTACAGTATTTCCTCCATCATTCCCGCTTCGTACTCCACCCATCTGAGTGTCAAGCGCCCACAAGACCGAGTAATAGTAGTGGTAAATCACCAGTCAGGTGTCGCGTCTAGTCCACGTCCACATTCACCCGGCGCAGTTCAGCCTTGGCCTGCTCAATCTCCCCCTGCAGCTCCTTGTGCGCCTCCGGCACATCGTGGAAGGTGAAAATCGCCAGACCCAGGCGGCCGAGGAGGTAGCATCCAAAAGATATAACGGCGTAGAAAGGGAGCTGGGTCACGCGCGCAGGCGGGGTTAGTCAGGGTTGTGGAATGGTGTTGAGCGGCGGGAAACAGCAGAAGACGTACAACGGGAATGACTTCTTCCTGGATGGTTTCGTTTAGTGGGACGAGGCCGAGGTAGAGGGATAGATAGAGCTAGTTTTGTTAGCCGCTGCGTTACATAAGGGGTGAGTTTATCAGTTCGTACGGATGAGACGAGGAGGAGCACGGAGAGGGTCTGCTGAGCGCGCGTCATTCTGAGGACAGATTGAGTTGTGGTATGAATGAGTGGTCTATGGAAAGAAATGAAAAATAATGGTCCTGGGAAAGAAGCGCAAGTTGGATGTAATAATGAGTGACTGGGAAGGATGGGCTCAAATGGACACCTCTTGAGTTCAGTTTGCCAAAGTTGACCGCGGAGGTGGCTGTATGGTTGTATTTGAATTACAGATCTCGCTCAGTCAGGAGAATGCTTCTTCCACTTCATAATCTAGGCACTACAGAATAACGAGTCCAGTCTAATGTGCATTATCATAATGCCTTTTCAAATACTACTTAGTTATGTCCTAGTCGGTTGCCCAATGTTGCTAAGCCTATAATCCGGATTTTATACAAAGGTACATTAGCCGTACGCCGCACTATTTGGTACTTATCGTAGCCTCAGGCATATGCTGAAGCTGCTCTCAAATCTTCCACTTTCATAGGGCAAAACTTGCCATTTTCCTGGGTAGATATACGAATAATGCCTAGCAAATGGTGCACGGTCAGAAGAACCGCCTTAAAGTGTACCAGTATACCTAGATCCGCCCGGAACCGCATCTTACTTACTTACCCCTTACAAGTACCTCTCTAGCGGATAGCCCACTATAGCGTCTCTTCATGCGGAGCACCTTCTCCGACTCTGCAGATATTTGAGAACAAGGGAAAGATGAGCAGCAAAACAATTATCAGCTTTTTGGGCGCCCAGGCTTGGGATACAGAAGGGCTTCAACTCCCTTCACTGGAGGAAATATTCCCAGAGCTGGCGATACCGTCAGAATCGCCCCGCACCGAGGCGCTACCATTACAGGAGCAAGAAGCCCTCCTGCATTCTGTGGAAGATGCCCTGAAACAGGCAGAGTCAAGAGGCGACTTATTAGCGCTCGAAGATGTGCCAAATGCACTATCTAAGCTCTCGCTCCAGCCCTTGTCGCTCGCCACAGAAGCCCTAGCGGACGGGAGTAGAAATCGTCAGTATAATTCACCAATTAATTGATCAGTTACTTACTGTTTCCAGCTTCGCTTCGTTCTGTATATGGCCGCACGGGGATTCTAGGCTTCGTGCTTCAGCTTATATCGTCAAATGAGGTCACGGAACGCAGCCTGATTCTCCATTGCCTGAGGCTTATAGGGAACTCTTGTGCAGATACCGGTAAGCATTCTCTTAAGCAAAGGAATCCTCGATCTGACCACCTTCAGATGAGAACCGAGAAAAAGTGGTAGATTGCATACCGAGTATTCTGCGGTATCTATTGCGGCCTGAACTTCGCCAGGTCGTAATTTCTGTTGTATATAACCTATGCATTGATTACGGTATGTGTCCTACACTTGCGGTTATGTCATGGCTAACATTCTTAAGAACCTGCCCAGTCACAACTAGCGGCGAATAAGATAGTATATATCCTCTCGAAACTTATCAGGGATGATGCGTTCCAAGGGAATGATGCTCTACTTGACTATGTTTATGAGATAATAAAGCTCGTGAGTGAGCAAGGTAAGTGTCTTCTCTGTATACTTAGGCATCCATTGACAGTGAATTAGAGCGAGGGGTTGAGAAATCTCCTGATGGGACGATATCATTGATACTAAGCTTGATACAGAGATCTGACCCTGAACCGTCACAGTTTTGTGTCCTTGCAAATTGCCTTGTGGCCTACATTAATAATACTAGATTCCAAGACGTCTGCATATCAAGACGCATGGTACCCGGCATCTTATCAGTACTCGAGCGGTCGCTATCTATCCGCACAGCAAGCTCAGAAGACACCCAAGCACTCACACAGTCACGGCTGAAAATGAACCAGGCGTTGGCAGATTTGTCTGCCTCGACGCGTTTTGCGAAGATCTATCCGCTAGACTCATCTCTCGCCCAAACACTCAAATTTTGGATAAACAGCTCGGAAGATCAGCTACAGATCTGTGCCTGCATTATGCTCGGAAATCTAGCACGGTCCGACGAGGTCTGCGTGGCTATGGTCAAGGACCTAAAAATCCACGAGGATCTGATAGCCGTCCTCCATAGCGATTCTAGAGGAGCAGCACTTCACTCTGCCCTTGGATTTCTCAAAAACCTGGCCATACCGAGTGATAACAGGATTCGTATAGGGGAGGCCGGGATCATACCAGCCATCGCGCGCTTATGGGCCTACGAATCCGTACCACAGGTTCAACTCGCAGCAGCGAGTATTGCCCGCCAGGTAATCATCTCATCAGTCGGGAATATTAGTCGACTACTAGAGTCGGCAGGAGAGCAGACCTACCTGTCCCTACTTCTCACCTTGTTCGAAAAGACCGATTCGACCCCAATCAAGACAGAAATTGGACGTATGACAGCGTCGCTCTGCCGCACTATTCTTCCCAAGTCTGATGATGCCAGTGATTCGCTTCTCGATTCTCTATTCATCCATCAAGACATAGCCCTCCCGCTAGGCGCCATGGTAACCCAGACCCAATGGCCTGTCGTACGAAGCGAGGGATGGTTTGCTCTCGCGCTGATGGCATCTACCAAGGCCGGTTCTAGCGTGGTTGTGCGTGGTCTACAGAAGATCGATGGGTTCTCGCTGATTGTACAAACTTTGAGCGCTGATGAAACGGTGGATAATAAGACGGACAGTGTGCAATGGCGCAAGGACCGCGATAATATTACAGTCCTCGTACAGGAGTTGCTGAAGAATGAGGTGAGTTCCCTGTTGCCAAAACTTGCCCAATGCTAATATCTCCCAGCCCGACTCGGTTGACCCTTCCTGGAAATCTACGGTGCAGGATCGGATGACTCGCCATGTGTTTAGATATCTCTAGCAAAGTGATTGAGTCGATACCAGGATGTTCTGCATATTGGCGCAGATGACGATGGCGTATACAAGACCATAAGCTCTTGTCGCTCTGCAAGGATCAATAATAATGTAACGTACGGAGTAGTAGATACTAGACCATCACATTGATAATCTAATACTGCTCCTGTAAGAGTGTGTCAATGACTACCACGATTATGCATCTAAAAATTGTAGATAATATTGCAGGAAAGAACTGTCGCTATCACTTGCGTGCTGAGGTAAAAACCTCCGTCAATGTTTGGGCAATACTCCGGGGTATACAGAGTACTCCGTACTCCGTACACTCCGTACCTCGGCCGGACATGTGCTGTGGTTAGGGTAGCAGAATGGAAATTTTCTAATTTCCAAAAAGAAAAAGATTTTACTTATATAAAAAAAGAAAAGAATTTTCTTTTCTACTAGTATATTACTACCTATAGGTAGGTCTATATAATATTACTCGTAATGAATATTTTTATTAGTTTAAATTTACAAATTATAAAAGTAATCACAGATTTTTAATTATATAATTAATATTAAATTTTAAAAAGTTTATATTAGCTAGTACTTATTTATATATAAAATTATTTAA